>VDFB02144721.1:0-19928 GCA_007258455.2 Sequoia sempervirens | reverse complement strand
AAAGTTGACCTAGAATTATTTTATTGAGATTTTCCAAAAGAGGTGGCTACCCCAACTCTTCTTTGATCAAAAGATCATTGATTTCTAGAATCTTAAATGTAAGGAGATTCTTCAATGAATGAATATTGGGAGAAGTTCACTCATCTCTTGAGGTACATACCAATGTACCAAAAAGATGAGTGATTTTGTATTTGAAAGTTCATTATGGGTCAAAATGGCCAAACAGGTGGTGAGGTGGATGTACACAGTCTAGCCACTATGGGCCTAGTATATGAGAAGGAAATTAAGAAAAAGAAAAAGCTCAAAGCAATCTCGAATTACTAAGAGAGGAATCAAAAGAAGTTCAGTGGGCCTCAATTTAATAAAAATCCAAAGAAGTATAATGAGGGGAAAAAATTAAAAGGCAAGGGGACAAGTGACCCCACAATAATTAGAATGAGCCAAGGAAGGATCGCTGAGGAAAAAACTTTAACAATGGCAACAACGGTAACTATAACAAATCTAGAGTGAATGGTGGTAATTTTGAAAGGCTAGCGACAAAGAGGGGATCATTAAGGGGATTATTTACATGTGGTGGGATCATTTTTCTAATCAATGTCCCAAATAAACATCAGGATCACAACCACATGGTAACTCACTTCCTCCTCAATAGGCTACATTCCAACAAAGGATCCATGCAGCAATGAACAATCGACAAGAAGAATACCATATCACCTTGGTGGAAACTCTAGGTACTTTGTTTGGTATACCTATTTCCATTATTATTCATATTAGATCCACATAAAATTTTGTTTCACCTAGAGTAACTAATCAAATTTCTAAGAAGGCTAGTTTTATGGAAAATACTTGGGTTGTAGAATATGCAAAACAAACAAGAGCAATGGTATATCAATGTTTATTTGAGGAAAGGGTTGAACTTCCAAGTTTCTCAACGGAAGTGAACTTGTACGTAGCTCTCTTAAGTTCTTATGATGTCATCCTAGGAATGAATTGGCTATGGAAGCATAGCTCTAAACTGAATTACCATGCTAAAATTGTAGAATTCTTAGATGATTTAGGTAACCAAGTGTCTTTACAAGGAACACCTAGAGAAGTGAAACTGTGATAGATTTTAGTTGTGCAAATGCATAGGGAAAAAAAGAAAGGTTGCCAACTCTTCCTAGTTAAAATGGATAAACTTAAGGAATTCAAGGAAGTCATCCTTCAAGATGATGCCATGTATTGTGAACCTCAAGATTA
Organism: Sequoia sempervirens; assembly: GCA_007258455.2. NCBI lineage: Eukaryota > Viridiplantae > Streptophyta > Pinopsida > Cupressales > Cupressaceae > Sequoia > Sequoia sempervirens. The sequence continues at coordinate 18,689 of VDFB02144721.1, read as the reverse complement.
TCAAGAAGATGAAGAAAGAGAAGTGGAATTTGGAGAAACAAATATGGAGAAACATCCCATCTTACAAAAATTTGTAGATGTCTTTCTAGAAGAACTACCTAGATTGCCTCCCAAGAGAGTATTCAATTTCTCCACTGACCTAGTACCAAGGTTGGAACCTGTATCCAAAGTACCTTATAAGATGACCAAAATGGAATTAATGGAGCTTAAGACATAGTTGGAGGAGTTGTTGTCCAAGGGATTGATAAGACCTAGTGTTTCACCCTGGCGAATGTCAGTGATCTTCTTGAAGAAGAAGGATGGTACACTATGTTTATGTATAGATTATCAGATGATTAACAAAGCTATGATAAAGAATAAGTACCCATTTCCACGTAATGATGATATTTTTTATCAGATGTGAGGAGCGACAATGTTTTCAAAGATTGATCTGTAATCCAATTATCATCAACTAAGGATCAAAGATGAAGACAATTTCAAAACTACTTTTAGGACTAGATACGATCATTATGAGTTCAAGGTCCTACCCTTTGGAATTATGAATGCCCCTATAGCATTCATGAACCTAACGAATAGTGTATTTAGGGAATTCTTGGATAGGTTTGTATTAGTTTCCTTGGACGATATCTTAATCTATTCCAAGAATGAAGAGGAGCATTGTAAACATTTAGAGATAGTTCTCTAATAGTTAAGAGAGCACAATCTATATGGAAAACTCTATGTGTACCTTCTTTTAGAAAGAAGTACAATATTTGGGTCACGTAATTTCAACTAAAGGGGTTGTATTTGATCTAGCTAAGATAAAAATGATGCTTGAGTGGCTAGTTCCCAAGAATGTACCAAAGGTTAGAAGTTTTATGGGTTTGGCTGGTTACTATTGGAAGCTTGTTGCAAAATTTTCTAGGATAGCTTTTCATATTACTTCATTGCAAAGGAAAGGGAAAATTTTTGAGAGGTCGAAAAAATGTCAAGCAATATTTGACCTACTAAAGGAGAAGTTGACTACTACACCAATATTGAAGGTACTTGATCTAGAGGGCAACTTTATTGTCATTATGGATGCATCGAGTGAATGTTTAGGAGTTTTGATGCAATAAGGGAAAGTCATAGCTTATGATTCAAGGAAGATGAAACCCTATGAACAAAATTATGCATCACATGATTTAGAGTTAGCACTTGTTGTCCATACATTGTAGATATAAAGACACTATTTTTTGGGAAAGCCTTTTGAACTAAAGACTGATCATCACAGTCTAAAGTATTTAATTACCCAACCCAATTTGAATGCATGACAAAGGAGGTGGTTGGAGCTTATATCTAACTATGAGTTCAACATCAGCTACATCAAGGGAAAAGATAATCAAGTTGTCGATGCCCTAAGTTGTAGAAGTCATATCACCTCAATGGTAATAATTCAAACCAACTTTAAGGAATAGGTGTTGCAAGAATCCAAGGGTGATAAATTTTATTAGAAATTCAAGCAATCACTCACGAATAATCCACAAGATGCAAGGTATGAAGAATCTCACTTTGAACCTAATGGATTACTAAGGTTTAAAGGGAGAGTTTATGTACCTAATTCAAAAGAGTTAAGGAATCTAGTGTGGAAAGAAGTTCACAATGCACCATACTTTGGACATCTTGATGTGAAAAAGATTTTGGTGGATGTGAAGCCATTATATTTTTGGAAGGGAATGAAGGGGGATGCAACAAGATTTGTTGCAAGATGCTTAGAGTGTCAAAGGATAAAGGCATTACATCATCACCCTGTAGGTCTTTTATATCCACATGATGTTCCTAAAAGTAAGTGGTAAGTCATTAGCATGGACTTTGTACAAGTTCTACCTATTTCAATGAATAAGCACAATGCCATTCTAGTGGTGGTGGATAAGCTTACCAATGTGACACATTTTATTTTCATCAATTTAACTGATGGAGCTCCTACCATAGTTCAAAATTTTATACAAGAGGTGTTTAGGTTGCATGGGATTCCTGAGAAGATCATTTTGGATAGGGATGCTTGTGTGATATCTAGGTTTTGGAAAACATTTTTCTCCTCACTTGGGACTCAGTTGAACATAAGTTCAACATATCATCTAGAGAAAAATGAACAAACTAAAAGGGTCAACCAAGTTCTTGAATATCTACTAAGGATGTATTGCATGGATTAGCAACACAAGTGAGAATATTACCTACCATTGGTTGAGTTTTCATATAATAATTCCTATCATTTTGTTATCAAGATGGCACCATTTGAAGTATTTTATGGAAAAAAATGTTAAACTCCTATAAGTTGAGATAAGCTAGAGGATAAGATAAGCCTTGGGCCAGATATGTTATCAAAAATGGAGGAGCAAGTAGGAATTATTAAGTAGAGGCTAGTAAAAGCCAATGATAGGAAAAAAATATATGCAAATTCTAAGCGGGTACCCAAAAATTTTGTAGTAGGGGAAAATGTTTTGTTGAGGGTTAACCCTCATAAGAGTTCCATCAAGTTTGGAAAGTCATCCAAATTGGCTTTGTGCTATGTAGGTCCTTTCAAGGTTCTCGAGGAAGTAAACCTTGTCGCCTATTGAATTTTGTTGCCACTAGCTCTTGTCAGGATGCATAATGTGTTTCATGTCTCATACCTTGAGAAGTATATACTAGGGGATAACCATGTTATTGATTGGAATGCTTTATAGGTACAAGACCCAAAAGTGGTAACAATCGAGCCTCTCAAGTTACTCAAAACATGTAAGCTTCACTTACATAATAAAGAGGTTATGTAATGCAAAGTCTAGTGGGACCAGTATGAAGAAGATTCTACTACTTGGGAAGACTATGTTGAGATTAAGTAGAAGTTTCCTCATGTCTTACATGTTTTTGAGAATTATTGAAAAAAAAATGATGTGTTTATGTTTATAGAATATGACTATGTCAACTACTTAAAATCATCGGGGATGATGATTCATAAGGGGGGGATATGTTATACCCCATTATGTTACTCCTTATTTACTTTCACCTAGTTAGGTGAAAATGTTTTAAATGGATGTATTTATTCTTTATGTATTTGGAAATATGTTGATTAAATGTTTGATTCAATTTGATGTCATATAATGATTCTAATTGTGAAATATATGATGCAAATGAATGTATTGTTTCAGCTAGCTATTATTGCAATGTACTCAGTTCGATGTAGGAACATAATCAAGCCTTTGGAAGAGAGGGGAAGTATCACTCAAGAGAAGAACTTGGTTTGGTAACCTTTAATAAGACCTAACTGAGCTTTCACACACTCACTTCTATATTGGTCGAGTCGGGTCAATAGCTTGGGAATAGTAAGTTACCTTTAGTTTTGTTTGTTCTTGATTAGAGTAGGTTGTGGTTTTATCTATGTACGTTCTTGTTTCAGGGTTAGAAGTGTTAAGTCTTTTTGTAGAGTCGTTTGGATGAAGATGACAAACACACACACACACACACACACACATATATGAACACTTTGTGTATATATGTCAATCGATGGGTTTGGAAATATATGTGTTTTAAATGTGAGGTGATGATATATGTGTATATATATATAATATGTACATATATATATATATATATATATATATATATATATATATATATATATATATATATATATATATATATATATATATATATATATATATATATATTAATGTATCTGTATGTATTCATTAATGAAAAAATGTAAATATGAATATATTAATATATATACATATGTGCACATATATAAAAATATGTATGTATTAATATTATGTGGAATATGTAAATATATGTATATGTTTTCAAATATTGAATAGAAAATTATATAATCATAAGAGCTAATATTTGTATATATATACATATATATATTATATATATAACATGATATATATATTATATATGTATATACTATGATATATATATATATATATATAGTGTTGGAAGAGTTTATAAAGCACATAGTATATAGCACAAAGCATATGATAATACAAAGCACAACAAGTAAAGGATGACACATATGATAGAAATATTGTATAAAGATTAAAGCATTGTGCTAATCATATAAAAATATCACTTGGTTAAAGCAAATAAGGATAAAGTAAATCAAATTTATGAATTGCTAAGAATTAGTCAACACTATCAATTTTGTGAGAAATATAATGTGTAAACCATGTTTGACTTAATATTCAAACAACAAACACCAAAATAGGCACACATGTTATTATATGGCACCAAAATATGAATATGGCTTGTATTTAGAAGTTTGTTCTCCAACAAATAAGGCAAAGAAGGAAATAAAGAATAAGTTAAGAGTAATGTTGGCTGAAGTAAGTCAATTTGTAGAATTTTTAACCTTGAATTTCTGAGTGAATAATCTACTTTCCATTGAAGGAGGCAGTTAGTTGTTCATTTGTTCTGAGTCATTGTTTAAGAATCCACCATCTTTCTTTCTTCTTTCCGAGTCAATATTTTTTATTAAGAAGTGTCATCTTTGAGAGCTTGTTTGTAGCCTGCAATTACTCGCATTTGTGTATAAATAAGGGTGTTCTCTCCCTCAAATGGGACACATTATGCACTCTTGATGCTTATTTTATGAGTTGTTATTATTTTGGTTTTATGAGTTTTGAGAGTTGTGAGAGGTTTTTGAGAGTAAGTTTTTGGAGAAAGGAAGAGAGATAGTTGGAAATTGCTTGCTGATTTTGGGAAAACTAAGCTAAGAATCCAGTTTGATCATATTGGAGATTTGCATATATAGGCATGCTAATTTCTACTCTTTTATGCTTTGTATGCTTTGAAAATATTGTGTGTCTTTGGTTGCCTTGTTTTGGAAAATATGTTTAGTTGTTTATCATGAAATAGTTAATGCCTTATTTAGTATATATGAAGGATTCTTGATGAAGCTAGTCTAGGGAATTCTATTACTTGAATTTTGTATGTATTTACTCCCTCTAATGGTATGGGTGTTATAGTAATATTATGTATTATGTAAGATATTTCTTTATTTGTGAAGTTGAGTTATGGGATTTCTTTGAGTTACTTAAGTAGAAGTGTCTTAGTAAACATAGATGATAGTAGGTTATTCCTGGGGTTAGATTAATCGATGGTGAAAGGGGATAGTCTATGCATAGGTTATGAATGGTCAATAAAAATAGAGCTAGGAAGGTGGGTGAGTATGTGACATCCACTCTAAATTTTGGGTGATGAATACTTTGGCCAAAGTAGTGTAAGTTGCCATTGTTTACACTATCAATTCACTATGATTTTGCTACGCCCTTAATATTATTGTACATCGGGTTATGAATAGTCGGCTTGTGGTTATCTTAACTCTCTATTAAGTCATATTATCATTAGTATATTTTTATTTAGTTGTTTAGGTCAGCCTAAGTCTTATATAGGTGTGTCTAAGTCGGCCTAGGTGATATCCTTGGCATAAATAGGTATATATAGGAGGTTGTGAGTCTTATTTCATCATCAAGTGTGAAGTGTGTTCTCATTAGAGATATTTGGAGGTTTTCCCCCTCGAAGTGGCTTGTTATTCTCAGTTAATATCAAGTATTGCAGCATATTTCATCATATTCTTTCTATTGTGCGTTATTTTACAATAAGTGGTATCAGAAAATGATCTTGTTCATAGAGGCAAGGTTTTCTCAATTTTAGAGGCGATTTTGGGAAGAGCATATCTTCAGATTTGGTGAATTTTTTTCTGATTTAAAGGGTTTTTTGTGAAGAACATATTGAAAAGCTAAGGCAATCTAGATTTCAGAAGAATTGGAGCAGCAGAATTAAGCGAATTATTGCAGGAATTAGGTTTCTACACTATTGGAATCTACATATCTCGTATTAATCTTTTTGAATTGGAGTCTGATTTTTATTGGATTTTGAACATACACAGCGAGATTACAGTAAAAATTTGAGAGAATTCAAGTTTCATTTGTGTGATTTATTTCAACTTCAGTGGTTTCCATCATGCCAAGGCCTGCAACAAGGGGTAAAAAGAATGTCACTCCGGGGAAGACTCCTGATAAGGATGGTGAAACAATCGAGGATATTACTCATAATGAGGAAATAAATAAGGTCAAGGAAGAAATTTCCTCAATTAAGATGGATATATGTGACCTAAGAGGAGATATATAGGACATACGAAGCATGTTAAGCACCTATATGAATGAACCAAGAAAGGAGTTCTCAAGCAACCAAGGTGAAACTTCGAGGTCAGCTAATCTTGACCCAAATGTTAATACTCCTATGGGATCTAGGAATTTTATTTCAAAGGTGGATATGCAAGTCCGGCGGTAAGGATCTCTAACATTGATAAACTAAAATGGAGAATTTTTGAAGTACACCAAATCCCCAAATAGACAAAGGTCACGATGGCTTCCTTTATATTTAGAACCAGATCAATTCATTTGGTATCGCTGGCTTTGCACTCATCAAGGTAAAAAGGGGCTCACCGTCTCATGGTCAATTTTTACAGAGGAACTCCAAGCACAATATAGCAATAGCATCACAGACAACTTCTTCAGCCAGCTAGCTAAACTTCAACAAACAGGATCAGTTAAGGATTATATTCAGCAATTCCAAAATCTATCCTTAAGGGTGGATACAATTACGGAGGAAAACTTGAATGACTTATTCTGGGGTGGTCTCAAGGATCACATTCAATATGAGGTAATGATGTTTGTAGTCTTCTTGGTTCCATAAATGAGTCTTTTATCTAATACCAGGTAGAGGTGAGAAGTATTTGATTCCTAAGAAGCAAGGGGCTAATGTGACAAGAGAGAAAGGATATTCAACACAACCTACTAAGTTGACTCCACAAAAAATTGAGGAGAAAATAGAAAAAGGCTTGTGTTTCAATTGTGATAGCAAATATAGTCGAGGACATAAATGTAGTGAAAAGAAATTGTTTTATATTAAAGGTCCCAATGAGGAAGAAGAGGATGAACACATACTAGAAGATGAAAGGGAGTCAAATGAGGAATCACATGATTCTCAACCAATCATTTCTTGTCATGCACTCTCAGGTTTCAGCGCTCCACAAACTCTCAAGGTGGTGGGGTTCCTAAAGAATCAGAAGGTAACAGTGTTGATCGACTCAGGTAGTACTCATAATTTCATCAACAAAAAGTTAGCTACTCGTCTAAATTGTTTCATATATCCAGCTCCAGAGTTTCAAGTTTTGATTGTAGATGGTGGTACAGTTAGTTGTTCAAGGAAGTGTCATAGCATTAAATTATCCATGGGAGATTATCAACTTGATACCCCAATGTATGTGATATCCATGGGTGTAGCAAATATTGTTTTGGGAGTACAATGCATTTACTACATTAGAACAATTGAGATGAGCTTCCAAGAACTATTCATGAGATTTCAATCGGAAGGAAGGCTAGTAGAGCTAAGGGGGTTGAAGGCAAAACCTCCACAAATGGTAAGCTCTCATCAAATGCAAAAGTTGCCTAAGAAAGGAGTGGATGGATTCAGGCCCAATCCATGTTCATTAGAAGTCTCTCAATCTAATACCCTACTCATCTGCATTTGTAAGCTTGCAAATTGATCGCCACCACGTTCTTGGAGATATGCCTAAAGGACTTCCTCCCTAAGAGGGATCATGATCATTCCATATGTGCTTAGTCTCAGGATCCAACCATTGAACATCAGGGCCTTATAGGTATCCATACATACAAAAGAGTGAGATAGAAAGATTGTTGAAGAGATGCTAGAGGCAGAATCATCGTGCATAGCCAAAGTGCTTACTCCTCACCGGTGGTGATGGTACGTAAGAAGGATGATACTTGGCGCATGTGTCCAGATTATAGAGTGCCCAACATGTACACCATTAAAGATAAGTTTCCAATTCCAGTCATTGATGATTTGCTAGATGAATTAAATGGAGCTATGTTTTTTACCAAGTTAGATCTTAGATCTGGTTATCACCAAATTCGGATTAAGGAGGATATTTGTAAGATAGCATTTCGGACTCATGAGGTTCATTATGAATTTTTGGTGATGCCATTTGGTCTTACCAATGCACCATCTACATTCCAAAGTTTGATGAATTCCATTTTTAAGAAGTTCTTGAGAAAGTTTGTGTTAGTATTCTTTGATGATATATTGATTTATAGCAAGACTTGGAAGAACATTTGCAACATGTGGACCAAGCACTACAAATACTTGAAGATCATAAACTCTATGCTAGTCCATCCAAGTGTGCTTTTTGGTCTTACACAGTGGAGTATTTGGGACATAGTTTGCCATTAGCGAGTAAAGGTGGACCTCAACAAAATTAAGGGCTATCATGGAATGGCCCATTCCAAAAACTGCTAAGAAAATTGGAGAGGATTCTTGAGATTGATATAGGGTACTATAGAAGATTTGTGAAGAATTATGGTAGTATAGCAGCACCTCTCTCACCACTCTATTGAAGAAGGATTCTTCATTGAAACGAGTCTCGCCAATACAACATTTGAGAGATCAAGGAGGCCAGTGTACAACTCCAGACTTCATACTCCTAACTTCACCAAGTACCATTGTGGAATGTGATGCTTCTGGAAATCTGGAGAATATCCAAAAGCCACATGGTACACTCCAAAGTTGTTAGTGATCGTGGATCCTATCTTCACTAGTCACTTTTGGAAAGATTTATTCTCATGTTTGGGTACTCAATTGGCTCATAGCTCTTCATACCACCCTCAATCAAATGGGAAAACTAAGGTTGTTAATAAGTGTTTGGAAGAATATCTACATTGTTTCACTTCAGAGAAACATTCTCAATGGGTAGATTGGCTACTACTTGTAGAATGGTGGTATAACACTTTTTCATAGCTCATCAAAAATGTCTCCATTTTTGGAACTTTATGGATATCATCCTCCTTCCATCACATCATCAATTAAGGTGTCCCCAAGAGTTTAGGCAGTAGAAGACCACTTGCTTCATCAATAACAAGTACTTTCAGGACTCAAGGAGAATTTATCCCTTGCACAAAATCAAATGAAACAACAGGCAAACCAACATCGTAGTGAAAGAAGTTTTGAAGTTGGAGATTGGGTCTTCTTTGCAATTGTAGCCTATAAGAAAAATCCTCACCAAAGCAAAGAAAGAAAACAATAAAGTGTTGTCTCCAAAGTATTATGGTCCATACCAAATCATGCGTAAGATCGGTGAAAAGGTTTACAAGCTTGAGTTGCCACTAACAACAAAACATACATCCAAGCCATATTTTGCGTTTGAAGAAGCGTAATTGGGCAAGATTCTAATTCAAACAAATACTTCCAGCCGGATGAAGAAGGAAGAATCATTTTGGAACTGTGAGTAAAATTTAAGTGGTTAAACATGCACAAAGAAGCTGTGGAATAGAACTATCACTGAGTATCTCATCCAATGGAAGAATTTACCAATTGAAGATGCCACATGGGAAGATGAGGAGTTCATTCAAAAGTTTCCAAACTTGATTAGCATTAAGGACAATGCTTCTTCAATATGCATGTTTTAATATTATTATACACTGGGTTATGAATAGTCAACTTGTGGCTATCTTAACTCCTATTAAGTCATATTATCATTAGTATATTGTTATTTAGTTGTTTAGGTCGGCCTAAGTCTTATATATAGTGTGTCTAAGTCGGCTCAGGTGATATCTCTTGGCATGCAAATAGTATATATAGAGGTTGTGAGTCTTATTTCATCATCAAGTGTGAAGTGTGTTCTCATTAGAGATATTTGGAGGTTTTCCCCCTCGAAGTGGCTTGTTATTCTCAGTTATTATCAAGTATTTGCAGCATATTTCATATCATATTCTTCTATTGTGCAAGTTATTTCATAATAGATTTGAGTTTACATACTAGGTAGGGAATGTCATATGTGTAGGTTGCAGCCACTATGTGATAGATCTAGATATGTAGGACACAACACCAAGCTTAGGGAAGGTCATTATTATTATGAGGTTACCAAACCAATCTCTTTGTTGAAGGGAGGGCCATCATACCAAGTTTGGTTGATGTGCAGGGGACTACAATAAGTCCATGGTTGGTGGGAAAGCACTTGAGTGATGCTTCTCCTCATTAGTAGGTGACCAAGATTTGATGGAGGACTCTTAGAAAATTCGTATATCTATTTCTAGTAAGCTCAAAGGATCCACGCATGCATTTTTGTATCCATTACTATGGGAAATTGTAAAAGAGAAATATTATCATGAAAATATGTATTATGAAATCAATACATTGGAAAGTTGTAATACTTTGCTATAATGCAATAAGAAAGTTTGGAAAGATGTTTATTTCAAATGTGCATGCTATCTTTATATTTGAAAAAAAAAAAAATTATTGCTTAAGTGTTGTCATCATATTTTATTTACTTGAGATTAAAACATAGTAAAAACTTTTGAGTAGAACAATGGGCATGTTACATGCCTTAACATGAAACAAAGGAAGGAGTAAGAGGTAACCCCAAACCCCGACACCTGAAATTGCTTTGGTGTTAGTGGATTTGGCCATAAGCCCTATGCCTTACTAGTTATTGGTATGTAGTAAGAAGGATGTTTGAAGGTTGATACCTAAAAGTGTTAATTTTTTCAAAGCTTAGGATTATTTCAAGCATCACAAGTCGGTAGGTTGGCTTACACCTTAACACAGGCATAAAGCGATAAGGTGGAATAGAGAACCCTAAAATTCAAAAAACTTAAGCATGTTTTGGAGGTTGGTGGGAAGGTTTGTGATGGAGTAAAGGTAGGTAGAAGTTAAGGGGTAAAGAGCATCAAACATATGTGTTTGGACGTTCTTGTTAAGCTCAACTATGCACTTCAAGGATGAGGTAAGAGGGATTAGTGATCTCTGACCTCTAACAACTTAAAGCACTATTCAGAGTCTCATGCTTTAGTGTTTCAGAGGTTAGTGTGTTGGTTTGTGATGGTGTAAAGGAGGGAAAATCTAGTAAAGGGTAAGGCCAATGTTTGAACCCCGACATGCATAAAGAGGATCAGGCATCTTGGTTTGGTCTTGTTTCTTGAGGCCTTCAAATCATGTCAATCATGAGGTAGAAGGTAGAGGGTAAGGCTGATGACCATGCCCCAATAGGGTAAGAACCTTCAAACTTAGGTGGTCAGGCTTGCTTCTAAAGTTCTTCAATACACTTCAAGTGTGAGGTGAGGTGGATACCTGACACCTGAACCTTGAAGGTTAAGAAACATAATGTTGAAAAAATGAAGGAGTAATCTCACCATTCCATGAATGCTTGCATTGACTTGGGCTGAACAATGCAGGTATTCAGAATAGTGACACATGTCAAGCATCATTTTCACAACTAATTCACATCATTGTTGTAAATCATTCTAATAAGGTGACATTATCATAATGTTAATATCATCGACATTGTTTTAGGTAAAGATCTACAACCAACATTTAAATCTTGTCTAATCTGATAGTAGCAATTTAAATGTCATGATGGTTGAGAAATAACTATCTAATCATGGTACTATTTGATTCTCTATCAAAATGGAATTTTCTATTTGTTAACAAATGGATTAGACTTTCTTAATTTCTTTTGCACTTGATAATGACATTTGATTGTGTTAATTTTTGTATATTTGTATTTCTATGTTCACATTCTCTCAACAAATAATTATTCATGCATCACTATTGATATTTTAAGGAAAGCGCTAGAAAGACCATCAAGTCTCTCTTTGGTTACAAAATTTCTTCCTTTTACCACTTTCAATTTTAATAAGGGGGTAAGTGCACCAAGATGGTTGCACTTTTGTGGCCACAAAAGTGAAAAATGAGCCAAAATGCGTTCGCGTTATAACGCGAAAGCATTTTGTCTTTTTAAAAGCAAAAAAAAAAGTGAACATTCGTCATTTGTTTTTTACTGGTTTTCATTTCTGCCCGCGGCCAAAAACCCTGCACTACGCGCTCGCGTTGTTGAGGAGGTGACTTCTTCACATTTGATCAACTTGAGTTCAATTTTCTTCAAAAATATGGCACCCCGACGACGAAGAGATGCAAGAGGTAAGTTTTGTTTGGTATTTGTAATGAATTTTTTTGTTTTAAATTGATTTTGTTTGTTTTAGTTTAGAAATGAATGATTTTTTTTTAATTTGTAGGAAATCCTCAACAAGAGGAGGAAAATCCTCAACCTAATCAACCTCAACAAAATCAACCTCCCCCACCATTCTCTCAATACCCTCCCGGCACTCAAGAAAATTTGAGGAGTGAAATTGAAAACAATAGAAAAGAAGTTGAGGATCTTATTAGTAGGTTGAGTGATCAAAATTCTTCAACCACATAAAGGATACATCTAGTAGATTCATTGAAGGATTTGTTAAAAAATGTGGATGCAATTACCCAACAAATATCCTGATGAAAAAATAGGAGGCAAACATCAAGGTATATTATGCAGATAAATTATCATATAAACAAGTTAAAGATTTAAAGATTGGCTAGTTACATTTGTGATCTCTATTCATCGACCTCTAGAACAACCAAAATCTCACCCCTCAATGCAAAGAGAGGTTTCCTATCCATTGGTGCCACCACGTAGAGATTAGGAACCATTTTTATGACAGATGGTATATGGTCTTTTGATTACCCACCGCAATAACCGTAGTCCCCCTCAATATTTTCTTAGGAAATTATAATCGAGTTTGTATTGAACCAAATCCTAAACTATTTTTAGATATGAAGAGTTTCAGGAGAGGTAACCAAGATGTGATAGGGCCCGGTGCACTGTGATCCTACACGACAGGGGAGACGACCTCTCGCTAGGCCGCCTCGTGAGCAGATTGCGATGCCGGTAGTTGTAAAGGAGAGTGCTGATGTAGAGACTTTGCAGGCGATCACATCCTTGACTCAGAGTGTCATCCACCACACTAGCCCCATTGTACAGCGCAATCTAGGGGAGTCTTCAGGTGGTGGCCTTCGAGGCCATGTGTGTCGATCTTGCGGAGCCACTTGTTCATATGACCCTATCGGCCCTCAGGAGGGTGCTACAAAAGATCCATATACTTCTACGAGCTCCCCATCCGGTGATGTATTCATGGGATGGAGAGGGCGGTCACATTCTCGCATGATGCAGTGGTATTGGATAAATAGGGTAAAATTGAACATGTTCATTGAATTTAGTTTATTAAATTTTAATTGTCAAATGCAAAGATTAACTAATTTAGTTTATTATTTTAATAAATTGTAGGTTCACAAAGGTTGACCTCCGCACACCAAATACCAATCTACTTATTTATGCAAAGACACCTATCGTTGGGTATGTAAAATAGTAAACAATTATAAATTGATTACATATGTTAATAGCATTTTTTTATGAACGGTATTTTAATATGTGATTTTGGATGTTGAACAGGGTGTTGTTGGAGGTTTCAAGGAAACACCTCTGAGTGCGAGTAGATTTGATCAAACTTTCAATGAGGTAATATAGAATAAATAGAACTTAAATTTAATGAATTTAAGTTTAATCTAAATTTGTGTATATAGTCATAAGAGTATATGGGTCTACTAGGTTATTATTTGAAATCTTTTAAGAATGGTCCTACCATGATTGTTTGTCTTAGAATTCCTACACTAGCAAGCTATATATAATAAAAATTTAACATGGAACTGACAAAGGTAGAGCTACATTCTACTCCATCCTATATATTTTTTTGTGATGTCAACGTAACTAAGAATAAGACGATGGATGTCCTACATGATGTCAATGTAACCAAAAATAAAATTTCTATCCTCGACCCTATCTATCAGCCAAGACTCCTTCAATATCTCCTAGACACTTGGAGATGCTTAAGACTAGGTCAAAATACCCTATATTCTCTTCATTTGTTGCACAGCTCATCAAGTTTCCCTATATGTTCTCTAACTAATCATGATTGCATGGAAAGAAGTTATAATTACTCATTAAACTCTCAACTATTGGAGCCTCCTCAAACTTTCCCATAGGATGTGGAAAATGCTTAGAAATGATTAAATTCCCTAATAGGGTGTGGGAGATATTTTAGGAAAACATTTGACACTAATTTGATCCATTGAATTCTTCTTCATTCTTATATATTCCTCAAATATACCTTGCAATACCCCTATCATACCTAAATCTACTACATTCATGTCCTTGTTAGTTAGCATGTAGGTGATATAGTATGGTCCATGAATTTTTATGTCTTCTTTTTTCATTTTTCTATACAGTCCTCTTTTATCTCACTACTACGCCCTCACATAAAAAGAAAAGAAAAACATTACTTCTTTTTCTCATCTATGGCCCCTAAGGTTTTAAACCCCTTAGATGCAAGGATTCAGCACATCAACTATGGTACAAATGACTAAATCCCCAAAGATTACTCAGAGGCAATGAAATAGTTTGGAAAGGTAGAGAGAGCTACACCCGGTGACTCAAGAGAAACTTCTGCCAAAAACAAAGCCAATTAGCTATGACATGTGGATCAGACAATGGTGGAAGAGGAAGAAAGATGACTAGAACTCCGGAGGCCCACCATACTGTATTTTGATATTCAACCATGAGAGCAAAAGAGAGAGTTGATATCATGTATCAAAATATTAAGCATGCATTCTTCCAGCCAATGGATAAGGAGATGATTACTTTTCTTCATTTTCATTTGCATAACCATATCACGGCGTGGGAACCATGAAGACCAAGGATGTCCAGCTTTTATGGAGGCAATGGATGTGGGTCCAACTTTAGGAGGGCAAGAAGGTCAATGTATGATCTTTATGAATGATAGAAGAGGGGTTGGTCAGACAAACCAGGGGCACCTAGTCATGAGTAGGGACCTATAGGTTAGATTGGTGAAGCAAAGCACCAAGGAGGTCTTACAAGGAAAGGCCTAGAGTAGGTACATACAAGGAAAGGATCATGCCTGCCTGCTCCTCTTCCTCTATTTGAACCTCCTTGAGGTCCTCTACCCCGGTTATGTCCACCTCTTGTAGATGTTTCACCTCCATGCTCTATGAGTTTTGACTCCTTGCTCTTTGGTCATTGCCTCACCTTGGTAGCCACCATGCTGTCCCCTCTTTGATCTCTTCCTTTGCCTTTGCCCTTAGAAGTTTGATCTTGCTTCCTCTTACTCCTCTCTTCAATCTTTAACGCCAATTGATAACATTGGTGCACTGTTTTGGGGCTTAAGAGAACCATCTCCTCTTGAATGTTCCACTTGAAACCATTGAGATACCTTGCCACCTTGATACTTTCATCCTTTGTGACATTAGACCTCATGCAAAGTCTTTGAAACTCCTCAGTATAGGAACTCATCTCCTGATCTCTTTGCCTCAAACTTTGTCTCCTCTTATGCAACTGAATTTCATAGTCTTTATGTAGGTATGCTTCTTTCACCTTGGAAACCATTCCCTTCCAAGCAGAGATAGGTTGCTTTCCTTCCTTCTCCCTCTCTATCTAAATGAATTTCCACCAAGTTAAGGTAGAACCCTCTAGTCTTGATTTAGCCACCTTTACCTTTTGTGCTTCAGTTGGGACCCTATCACACTCAAAATGGTTTTCTCCATTCCCTCTATCCAATCCATATAACTAAATCAGCTCCCATCTTTCCACTAAACAATGGTAACTTTTCCGTTTCCACTCAAAGCCTTCACGCTTTCAAGAAGGGATCCCTCCTTCAATATAGGGTCGTCTCGATTCTATCCTCCTTTGCAACCTCTTTCTTCTTTTGCTATTCTTCCATCAAAACCGCGATAACATCTCGCTATTTCTTGCTCGTTGGTCTAACTTTTCCCTCTAATACCCTTTATTACCTTCGCCTTCATTTCTTTTCAACCTCTTGGACAACCTTCAAAGATTTGTCACCATGATGCTAGAACCACTCAGACTTTCATGACATAAAGATCAATCCCAAATCTTTTGCTTGCTCGATACCAACTGATAGGGAGAGGGGTTGAGGAATCAATCACCGATTCCCCGCTTCTAGGCCTTTCCTTTAAGACCTCCTTGGTGCTTTGTTTCACCAATCTAACCTTATAGGTCCCTACTCATGACTAGGTGCCCCCTGGTTTGTCTGACCAACCCCTCTTCTATCACAAACCCAACCACCAAGTCCACCTTGGTTCATTGCCACAACTCTTCCCTTAGCCTTGCCACTATACTAAAGACCACCTTCTCAATACTCCATCAACTCTTGTGGGTAGTGATATGCCCGGTACAAACTATCTCCAAAGGTGTTTGAACAACCTCCAAGACTTCAACTTCCCATCGCTCTCATCAATCCTTTAGCTAGGGTTTGAAAGGCTAGTAGCCCTTGAGCCCCTATTAGGTCTCCTTCACCTACAAAACAGGTTAGAACTCACAAATCTCAAAAGGACTTCCCACTCTTTTTCCAAGGTTCTTGGTTCATATGGACAACACTCAAAGATTCTTGAGGTCCCAGCCTTCCACTGTCCGTACAAAGCTCAAACATGAAATGGAGCAA
This sequence comes from Sequoia sempervirens, assembly GCA_007258455.2. NCBI lineage: Eukaryota > Viridiplantae > Streptophyta > Pinopsida > Cupressales > Cupressaceae > Sequoia > Sequoia sempervirens. The sequence continues at coordinate 2,271 of VDFB02144721.1, read as the reverse complement.
AAACTAGGGTTTTAAGCCTTCACTTGATAGTTAGCAAACTTCCACTTTGTTTACACACCAAATGGAGAGATGGAGCCTCCTCCTTCATGTAGTAACAAGGTAACACATGATGCTCACTATCCATTTCCTTTAGATGCAAGGATTCAAAGCACATCAACCATGTGGCTTAATTTATATCATAAGTTGTACCATGATGTTCACTATGCATTCCTCTACTCTTTCGACTGTCAAATGTGCCACTGCCTTGTCATTGATCACCATCATATTCTCCTTTTCATGATTATTTTCTATATCATTTTTGGTATAAACACTTGACTATTATATTTAACTCAAGTGAGGAAACTTAAAAATCATAATGATAGGCCAAAGAAAGAATATTCGGGGCCTTTTCATGGTAAAAGGAGACCCTCAATTTAATCACACCATCCTCAAAAGACCGCATTGTCAAACATTTATTGCATATCTTAAACTATGACAAGCGTTTAATAAGGGTTTTGAAGAATAGGCCCTTGACAAGTTAGCTCCATCATTTTTTATTGTTGTTGTATCTTTATTTAGCTCTTACTCCATTCCTTGCAACAGTGATACTTGGATTTGTCATACTTAACTTAGTTGGCTACTATCAAAGCACCTTTTGACTTGATCATCTCTTCTTCTCATATTGGTTGTCATATTTTACATTGTGTTTTGACGCTTTTTCACTTAAAATTTGTCCTAAAGGGTCTTTTGTTTTTCAATGTGATTGTCCTAGGTTATTGCTTTTTTAAAAAATGATAATCATATTGTTGCTTACGCTGCATTACACATCATTCAAACTCAAAGCATTACTTCAAATTCAATAACTATTTTATGATTGAATAATTTGTTGTTTTATTTTTAGATGTTGGTGACAGTAAAAACACCACCCAACGTAACAAGGGCAATGGATATTGGTGTTTTACCGCGAATAGAATCCTCATGGCTCGAGTAGGGGAGGTATGAAGCAAATTACTAAATTTCAATTTACATTCATTGTTAAGTAGATGAACTAGTTCTAGTGGAAAACGTAAACCAAATGATTGATTCATAGTTTAATTTCTATTCGGATGGTTTATACAGGGCTCGAGCACACCTGAGCATCGGCGTGCAAATATTTCCCTCGAGGAGCATGATCGTCAGATGGCTGTAAGTGATTAAATTTTGTTAAATATACTAATTCTTTATAATGTAATTTCTGCATATTAATGTCTCTTTATCTCTATTGTAAATAGCTTGGAAACCGAATGAGCTAAATCGTAGGAGGAGCGTACAGGAGCACCCCTCAACAAAACAAGTGATTGCATTTATCACCATCGGGTCACACAGAAAGGGAAAGAAAATTGCATTTGAACTAGAGCAAAGGGGAGAGAAATGAATTTTGAATGTAGAGCCCTTTGTTGTATACCTACATGGCAATTTTCTACATATTTTGTATTTGATATGTTTGACATTGTATGCCTATATGGCATTCTCGTAAGCCTATATGGCTTTTTGTAACTATATTTTATACTTATATTGACATATATTGATGTACATGCGTACATGGCTATTTGATTAATACAAATATTTTTTATTGATGTGTCCATATTTGCATTATAAATTCATGGTTCAATAGATATGAGTTATACGTATTCAAGTGTATAATACTTTAAGCAACTTACGACATATACTTTTGACTTATGTTGAACATCTAAAAGTGTGAAATTCCAGGCTTAAAGTTTCAAACGCAAGCCAATTTTGCAATTCTCGGTTCTTGCATACTGCATCTTATGGACTTATTCCTTCCTAGCACATATTGTGAATATTTCTTGCATTTGGTGCGTAAGACAAATTCCTTATTTTGAACCACTGTTTTCTTGTTTTCCTTCCACACATAAAAATGTTCACACTGTTTAGTTTGATCAATGATCAATAATGGCTGATTGTAAACACTTGACATTTTTATGTTTTGAACTTTAATTTATAATTTTGTAGTTTATATTCATAACGCTGATTACATTGCATTGCACATCTTTCAAACTTAAAGCATTGCTTCACATTGCATAACTAATAACAAATGTCGATAGATGACAAAATTTCAACTACAATATAGTTTTTACAAAGTCAACCTAAGCAGTTATGCAATTACTTCACATTGCATAATAAATAACTAGGAGCAATTTCCAATTTCATTTGCTTGTCATGGCATTCCATAAGACCACATTTCTTTCAATATTTTTTTCAAATAGTTCACTGCCTTTTCTATGCTACCAC
>VDFB02144720.1:0-23321 GCA_007258455.2 Sequoia sempervirens | reverse complement strand
TCGACATTGTAAGGATTGGTCATATCATCATCATCGATATAAGTTTTGATAATGTCATCATCCACATGGATATCATCTTCATGAACATTAACTCCTACATCATCATGATCTAGTTCCTCCTCTTCGACATCTTCATGAGGGACATCATCAACTAACTGTTGATCCTGATCATCATCTACATCATCTTCTAGTTCTTCGATATCTTCTTCTTCCACCATATTATACTTTACCGGCCTTCCTCTTGGATCATGTCTAGCAAAAAATGACCAACCCGGTTTACCTAGAACCTCTAAGTAAAATACTTGCTCACACTGGCTTGGAAGAACATAGGGCTCAGTTCCAACTCGCTCAATCGACCTTGTATTAACCATGGTAAATCCATTATCATGTTCAATAATAGTTCTCTCGGGATCATTTTCATTCAATTGTAGCCTGTACCATAGGATGACGAACAAAATTAATCTGAAGGACTTAAAGTCACACTCAAGTATATTATCTAAAATCCCATAGTATCAATTTTCTGAGACTTTTGGATGTATGTCACTTCTAGATGAAACGTTAGTCACCTGAAAGACTGCAGTTATACCAAAATCACAAGTTTTCTTCATGTCATCCAACATTTTGATTCAAAATTTATGACCATTTCACCACATAGAGTTGTGGTGTTTCACCTGCAATATATCAAACATGTAAAAATTATTGCAATATCATCAGTTGATAAACATATTTATTCTTGGTCGAATGTATGCAAAGAAAACAATCTCAACATATATATATATATATATCAATATAATTGAAAATAATTAAATAATATGGGTGATTAATATATTTATACGTATTTGTTTATCTCTTAAACCATATACTAGATCAATTTCCCTTTGTGTAACATTGGAATCTCCATTATGATGAGCTTCTTTAACCAATGAAGCCACACATTCCCATGTTGATGCGCGACCATATTGTTGACATTGTTCAATCCATACCATCATCCAATAAAGATTGTTTGCAACGTACAAATGTAGTGCATCCCACTCTCGACCAACTGTATAAAAAAAATTGAAATTCACAAACGACGTATAATTAGTTAAATACCACAATATATGATCTTAATTTATAATTGATGTATATTGAAGATTAAAAATTAAATAAGTACAATATACATAAAATCCATATGTAAAATGTATTCCAATTAATCTCCATGACCATCTTATAATTACCTCTCACTTTCCTCAATCTACCTTTCCCCATTAGGTACTCCCCTTAAAATTTGTTAATGGAGTTGGGATCCCAAATATGATCTACATGGATATTTGTTGCAAGCTTAGGAAGATATTCACTAATGTACACCATGGTCTGGTATACCATATATCCCTCCACCATAGAACCCTCAGGATGTGTTTTTTGTCTAACCAAAGCCTTCAAAAATTTAAAGTACCTCTCAACCATCCACATTGACCTTTTGTGTACAGGTCCACATAATTCAATCTCCTCAACTTGGTGTATGAGGTAGTGTTCTTGTACATTGAAAAATGTCAAAGGTAGACACTTTTTCATTTCACACATTAGATGAGGAATTTTTCTCTTCCAATAATTTATATCTTCTTTATGGATTTCTTTAGATGACAACCATTTACAAGTGATTCAAGGCGCAAATATATTAACGAGATTTAACAAAAATATACAGTATATTACATAACAAGTAAAACAAATGACAATTATAAGATGTATATAATGAATTGAACAAATATCGCTACTTACCTCATGTATTTTCCAAGATCATATATAAATTGCTTGACATTGTTGTCAAAGTTGTCTGGGAGAGATAGAGGTAGAACGTACTGCAACAATTATAAAATGATCTTTTCATTATTTTTCCAAAAGTAGTAAATATAATACACTGAAAAGTACATGCATTATACAAGTGTATATAATATACCAAAATAATTACCTTAATGAAGGTATGCCAATCATGTGTTTTCATCCCCCACTCCAAATTCACCTTTCTTTGTTATTATTATATTGTTTTATGTTCAAATAAATCCCGGTGGGAAATCGGTTTTCTATGACTTTTATAGCATTGCTTTGCTTCTATGTTAATAACCAAGGAAGGCACTTATATTAATTTGGTCTCCATCGCTATTTAATTGAATGACATTTTTCATTGCATGATTGGCTTCCTGAATGTCACTACAAATTTTGACAATTTTTTCTTTGTCATGCCTTCCATCCAATATTTTCCATAACGTTTCTATTATATTCTTTCTGATATGCATTGTATCAAAAAAATGCACAATTTGTAGCTTCTCATAGTAGGGTAACCTAATCAATTGTCTAGGATAACTTTTCAGTCCCTGTGGAAGCCGACCATTAATGCCTTGATGACCTTCATGAAGCATATAACTTAAACAAATTAACAACAATCATTTTCAATTACAACATGAGTAAACACAACACAATATAAAAATATAAATTCAAAACATATCATATATGATAGATAAACAATTTGATCCAATGTATAACCTTGACGATTAATTCTATTATATTCCAACTTCCATAGGCGAGGTGTCATTATTCGTGGTTTTGATGTAGTCTCTTCTTTCCCATTGAAAAGATGTTTTTCAATAGTTTGATACTTATGATTTCTATGGAGGAAGTGCCTATACTCATCAAACACCTACTTTCCTAAACTTTTTGAATGATGAGATTTCATCTTTGGACCACAAATTGGACATGCAAATTTTCCCTTTGTTTGAAGACCTGCAAGATCATATATAATTGGATTAAATATGTCAATTTTTATAATTATATATAATGAATAGACTATTTTAAAAACATGCATGATATCTACTTCATAAAATTAAATATTGTTAAAGTGCAGTCGAACGTTATAACATACCACAAAAATGTGTTAGCCCTGAGGCATCATGAATTGTCTATACAAGCATTGCATGGAATTGAAATTGTTTTTGTCCTATTGGTCTAGAGACGTCATACATAGTGAGGCCATTCCATAACTTTAGTAACTCATCGATAAGAGGCTCGATATATAAATTCATATCTTTAACTTGGTACTTACCTAGTTGAATGAACATAAACATTACATAATTATTATAACCATTTTACTGCAATATATATAAATTAATGTACATGACTATTGAATGAAAAAAATATAAGTTATTATGCAACAAATAAGACAAATGAGATGCTACTACATTAAAGAAAATTAATGTAAACAAATACCTGGGACAATCATTGACAACATTATGTGCTCCCTCTTTATTGACATCCATGGAGGAAAGCTATTGTTGATAACAAAAACAAGCCACATCGAGTAAATAGATCTCAGCTCTCCAAATGGATTGACACCGTCCACTTCCAATGAAAGCCTGAGATTACGAGGTTCTCCTTTAAAGTGTGGCCATTTTTCCTCCATGTCCCTAAATGAAGAACCATCCGTAGGAATTCAAAGAATGTCATCTCCACTTCTATTCCGTGCATGGTAATCCATAAATTGCACTAAGCTTTTGCACCTAAATAATCGTTGCATACGTGGAATAATGGAATATAACGAAGAGCCTTGCGAGACACCTTTTTTGTTAGTTGATCTATTCGATATCTACTGATATGACATTCTAGGCATTTTGTTGCAAATTCATGTTGTTTATGATATATAATATGATCATTGGGACATGCATCTATTGCTTGATACTCCATTCTGATATCCTTCATAATGCTAGATAAATCTCTGTATGAGCGAGGTAAAATATTTGATGGTGGTAACAAAAATTCACTAATCAATCTACAACAAAAAATAATTTGTTAATATAAAGAATATTAATGGTACATATTTCATCCTTTATTTACTAGTGATGAACTAACTATAAGGAAAATTAGATGCGGAAAACAATTCTCCTAACGTCAATACCTCAGGAAAGAATGCATATACACTTTTAAAATTTACAACTACAGTCAAAGTTAAGATTCACTATGAAACAGATTACAGAAACAGAGTATTTACATGAACAATAGATATACGTGGGAAAACCATTACGGGAGAAAAACCCACCACACCAAGAGAAATCACTTTGTATTATAGTAATAAAAAATTACATACAATTCCAGACTTATCTTTCTGGTGTCATTATACAACAACATTCATCATGTACATTCTTCGAATAGAAACTTCCAAGTTACAGGCTTTACAGATTTGAATTCCTTTTCTGATACAGTTTGAACTCTTGAAACTTCACTGTTGATCAAACTACAATCCAACCCCCAAGGGTCTCCAACTCCAAACTATATCCATGGTGCTCCCTGACTATTGAGCTTTCTCACAGAACTATCGCAATGAATAGACTCCCAACGGTTCCAATTCGGCTCCTCTGATTCTTCCACGAGATGCCACATCAGAAGGTTTTACTCGGTCAACATAATTCGCAATGTACTGGCATCTCGGTGAGACACTAACTGTGTCTGGCCGATGCCACATAGAATTCATATCAATGTCGCCAAGAGACTCTGTTATCGCTAAGACATTCTATCTAGCTCCATGAGATTCACCGAGTCATCACGCAGTAGCCCTGACCTATCGCTTTCGCTAGGAGGTCATAGCGAGTCACTAAGGTTATACCGAAGAAACAAGTCATATCGAGCTTCAAGAGACAGTCGGCAAGACTCACATCTATCGCTGAGATTTCATACCAATTTCCATATGTTTCACTAATGACCAACTGTCACCAAGAGCTCCCCCGATAGCCATCGGCTATCGGCAAGACATTCGACATCGCTAAGAGGACTTACCGATAGCTTTAAGTTATACCAAAGGCTTCCAACACAATGAGCTATCGGTGAGACATTCAACTCTCACAAAGACTTCTCACCGAGCCTGCCGTGTCACTCCGATGATCTACCTTTGAGTCTTTGTCGGTAAGACATTTGTATATCGCCCAGACTTCATAACAAAGCCTTAGTGTTACACCGATAACTCCCAAGTGTGTCCCTTTCGTTATGACATTCACTGTTTGCTAAGACATTTCTCTGACCACTATGAGTTACTCCGAAGAATGCTTGGATGAGTCCCCGTCGACAAGACTTACACTGTTTGCTAAGACATCTTACCGGATCGTTAGAGTTACCCCGAAGACCATAGTTTCCAAGAGTTTCGCCGATACATGATTGAATGGCCTTTCGGCCAGAGGTCTCCTGAGTGCTATGAGGTCATAACGAGTACTCCATGTTACATCGATAGAATCCTCAATGCAACCTTTTGGCAAGACAATTGCAAGGTCACAACGACCTATTCAAAATAGAATGAAACAAGCTGCTAGTCGGCCAGACAATTAGAATGTCACACTGACTTGACTCTAATGGAGGTTTCAGCCTGTAATGTTTGAGGCACATATTTCCAACAATCTCCCACTTGACTATTAGCTTGCTATTTCCTATGAACAACATATCATCAACATAAAGAGCAATAACAAGAACTTGATCACTTTCAGCTTTATAATATACACAGTGATCATATTTTGATCTCACAAAGCCTAAAGATAATACATAGGTATCAAATTTATGGTACCACATTCTAGGTGATTGCTTTAACCCATATAGAGACTTCTTTAATTTGCATAGTAGTTTTTCTTTACCTTTCTCAACAAAGTGCTCAGGCTGGGACATATAGATTTCTTCTTCAAGATCTCCATGAAGAAATGTTGTCTTCACATCCATCTGTTCAACCTCTAAGTCCTACGCTGCTGCAAGTGACAATAGAAATCTAATGGATGTCAGCTTTGCTACAGGAGAAAAGATTTCCCCATAGTCAATTCCCTCTACCTGTGAATAATTCTTTGCAACCAGTCTTGCCTTGTATTTTTCTACACTGCCATCCTGACCAATCTTTTTCTTAAATACCCATTTGCAGCCCACAGGTTTTTTGCCTTTAGGCAAGAGCACCAGATGCCGGGTTTCATTTTTATCTAATGACGCCATTTCCTCATCCGTGGCTTCCAACCAAGAATCTGAATCAGACATTTTAATTGCCTCCTTTACAGTCCTAGGCTCATCAGTGCTAGAAATCAAGGCATAGGCACAAGTAGAATCAATTAATGAGAACCCATACCTATCTGGTTGTTTCCTTTCTCGGGTTGACCTCCTCACTGGCTGAGGCCGAGGTTCTTCCTCTTCAGAACTTTCAGAATTGCTTGAGCTCTCCTTAGTTTCAGGTACGTTTTGAATTTTCAATTCTTGTTTCTCTGGTGTAGGAGGAATTGATGCTACATCCTTACTATTTTCAGACTTTGTCTCTGACTACAGATCCAAAGTGGAAGGTTTCAGCTCATGAAATATTACACTCCTGCTGTATACAACCTTTAGTTTAACAGGATTCCAAAGCTTGTATCCTTTAATGTTAGCACTATAGCCAATGAAAATACATTTGACATCTTTGTTCTGCAACTTAGATCTTTTTACATCTGGCACATAAGCATATGCTTCACAACCAAAGACTCTAATATGTCTAAGAGAGGGCTTCTTACTAGACCATGCTTCCAAAGGTGTCTTATCAACAAGAGCAGAGTTTGGAGACTGATTAACTAAGTAACATGCAGTAGCAGTAGCTTCAGCCCAAAACTTCTCCTCCAAACCAACACTACTAAGCATACTTCATGCTCTCTCCATCACTGTCCTATTGAACCTTTCTGCAACACCGCTCTGTTGTGAAGTATATAGTGTAGTCTTGTGTCTTTTGATTCCATGGTCTTTATAGTATCTTTCAAATTCATCAGAACAAAATTCACTGCCATTATCAGTCCTTAAGCATTTTATTTTTCTACTAGTCTGATTTTCAACAAGATTTTTAAACTCCTTAAATTGACTGAACACTTCTGATTTACCTTTTAAAAAATAAACAAATGCTCTCCTTGAATAATCATCAATGAACGACACATAGTATCTTGATTTAGACAATGAAGGAACATTCACTGGACCAAATACATCTGAATGGATATAATCTAACAAACTAGAAGATTTATGAGGACTGTCATAAAATGAAATAGGGTGCTGCTTTCCATATATACAGTGTTCATAGAATTCAAATTCGAAATTATAATTTTCAAGCCCCTCAACAAGATTTTTGTTCTTCAAGGTTTTTAAACATTTTTCTCCTATGTGGCCTAACCTATGATGCCAAAGCATAGTCTTCTCTGCAGGATCTTTTACTTCCGTAGAGTTTACATAATTAGGGATATTTCCGTCTTTACCTCCATGAGCAGCTTTCAGTGACTTCGAAGAGACACTGTTACAATGAATAGCTTGTGCATCTAGCTTGTACAGGGTACGAATTCAAGCACCTCTAGCCAGCACCATTGAACCTCTAGTCATCTTGCAGCCGCTTCCCGAGAACAAGACTTGTACTCCGATATCATTTATCATACTTACAAACAATAGATTTCGAGCCAGACCTGGTATGTGCATAACATTATTGATCCCCTTTATTCTGCCATTAGGGAATTTGATTCTGACTCTTCCACGACCAACAGTTTCCAAAGTTGAATCACTCGCCAAGTACACCTTTCCACCATTGTATTCTTCATACTTTGTGAACCATTCTCTGTGAGATGTCATGTGGAATGATGCTCCAGAATCAATTAGCTAGACATCATCTGATGCCTGTGTAGCCAAGGCTGCAATGAAGGCATCACCATCATTGTGAGAAGAACCATTATCGGAAGAGCCCTTCTTCTTTTTCTCCTCTTTACAATCCTTTCGGACATGACCGGGTTTCCCATAGTTCCAACACTTTACCTTGGACTTCTTGCCAGGAGACTTTGATCTCCCCCTAATTTTGATTTGGACTTCTCGTCCTTCTTCTTTCCTTTCTCCTTTGACCTTCCTCTGATAGCAAGAGCCTCCTTTGCCATCTCAGAAGATTTTCTTCTCATCTCTTCTGACAACAAAGAACCAACAACATCTTCCATCTTGAAATTGGATGTTGTACTCCCAATAGCCATCACCAGATGATCCCAAGAGTCTAGAAAAGAACATAACAGAAGCATACAACGATCTTCTTCTTCAATCTTTATACCAACAGATGTTAATTGTGTGAGCAACATGTTAAATGCATTCAAATGATCAGCTACAGTCCCTCCTTCCTGCATTCTCAAAGAGTAGAGCTTCTTTCTCAGAAACAACTTATTCACCAAATATTTCCCCTGATAAATAGAGGCTAGTCTTTTCCAAAAGAGAGAGGCAGTCTTCTCTTCATGCACATTGAGAAGAACTGAGTCTACCAAATAGAGCCTTATCAGCCCCTTAGCTTTTCTATCTGCAAGGTCCCAATCTTGTTGCTTCATGCCTGTAGGTTTAGTTCCAGACACATCAAGCCAAAGGTCTCAATCTACTAAGAGATCCTCCATCTTGAGTTTCCACAATTCAAAGTTACTGCCATTGAATTTCTCTATTTCAATCTTCCCAGATGAACTAGACATCTTAATTTGTAAATAGAAATAACAATCTCTACAAAACTCCCACCGAACAGTATTGACACAAAAAACCCAATGTACCGCCAAGGATAAAACAAGTGGCCAGACTCTGATACCACTTGTAAGGAAAATTACATGTGGAAAAAAATTCTCCTAATGTGAATACCTTAGGAAAGAATGCAGATACACTTTTAAAATTTACAACTACAGTCAAAGTTAAGATGCACTATGAAACAGATTATAGAAACAAAGTATTTGATAATCACACATGAACAACAGATATACGTGGGAAAACCCTTATGGGAGAAAAACCCACCACACCAAGAGAAATCACTTTGTATTATAGTAATAAAAAATTACATACAATTCTAGACTTATCTTTCTGGTGTCATTATATAGCAGCATTCATCATGTACATTCTTCGAATAGAAACTTCCAAGTTACAACCTTTACAGATTTCAATTCCTTTTTTGATATAGTTTGAACTCTTGACACTTCACTGTTGATCGAACTACAATCCAACCCCCAAGGGTCTCCAACTCCAAACTATATCCATGGTGTTCCCTGACTATCGAGCTTTCTCACAGAACTGTCGCAACGAACAGACTCCCAACGGTTCCAATTCGGCTCCTTTGATTCGTCCACGAGATGCCACATCGAAAGGTCTTACTTAGTCAACAAAATTTGCAATGTACTAGCATCTCAGTGAGACACTAACTGTGTCTGGCCGATGCCACATAGAATTCATATCGATGTCGCCAAGAGACTCTGTTATCGCTAAGACGTTCTATCTAGCTCCATGAGATTCACCGAGTCATCACGCAGTCGCCCTAACCTATCACTTTTTCCAGGAGGTCATAGTGAGTCACTAAGGTTATACCGAAGACACAAGTCATATCGAGCTTCAAGAGACAGTCGGCAAGACTCACATCTATCGCCGAGAGTTCATACCAATTTCCATATGTTTCACTAATGACCAACTATCGCCAAGAGCTACCGCGATAGCCATCGGCTATCGGCAAGACATTTTCCATTGCTAAGGGGACTTACCGATAGCTTTAAGTTATACCGAAGGCTTCCAACACAATGAGCTGTCGGTGAGACATTTAACTCTCACTGAGACTTCTCACCGAGCCTGCCGTGTCACTCCGATGATCTACCTTTGAGTCTGTGTTGGTAAGACATTTGTATATTGCCCAGACTTCATAACGAAGCCTTAGTGTTACACCGATAACTCCCAAGTGTGTCCCTATCGGTATGACATTCACTGTTCACTGAGACATTTCTCTGACCACTATGAGTTACTTCGAAGAACGCTTGGATGAGTCCCCATCAGCAAGACTTACACTGTTCGCTAAGACATCTTACCGGATCATTAGAGTTACCCCGAAGACCATACTCACCAAGAGTTTCGCTGATACATGATTGAATGGCCTTTCGGCCAGAGGTCTCCCGAGCGCTATGAGGTCATAACGAGTACTCCATGTTATAGCGATAGAATCCTCAATGCAACCTTTAGGCAAGACATTTGCAAGGTCACAATGACTTGTTCAAAATAGAATGAAACAAGCTACTAGTCAGCTAGACAATTAGAATGTAACACCGACTTGACTCTAATGGAGGTTCTAGCCTGTAATGTTCGAGGCACATATTTCCAACAATAACAACAATTAAAATAGATGAAAAAAGATGACATATATGACATACCTTAACATCTGTGAGATTGCTATGTTTGATAAACCATTCATAACCTTCAAGTTCAACAACAAAAATACAACAAAGAGAAGAGTTGTTTGGGAGTCTTCATAAAGGGGCTCGTATGCCCTCTCAAGTACAAGTAAATCATGAACATCATCAAAGTCATCTCGATCATCACGATCAGCTCTACCACTAAATGTGTCATGGATCAATGTATTTGTACCACCATCTTCAACTATGTTTTCTGGTGCATGATCATCTTCTTCCATAGGATCATTAACTTTATCTTTGATATTCACAGCTCCATATTCGTACACTTGCAAAACCACATTCTCCGAGCCATGATAATCCATATCATGTTCCCTAGGGTGCCCCACCTTTATAATAATGATAGACACAAATAAATCGTGATCATGATGAAGTGATTTTATATATATATATATATAAAATGTTAAAACGATATAAAAATTTACAAATTCAATCAATATAAACACATGTAATGAACAACTTACCAATGGACGATAATCATGCCCCCCTTCAATGTGACCATGCTTCCTACAATGTTTCTCAGTTGTTGTGATTAAAATTCATCTCCTCTTTAAGCCCTTGCAATTATTGCAAGGACAATAACATTTCCCATCACCCTTTCTTTTCAATCTAGCCCACAATCTATCGAGTGTCTCTTCATTTTGTTCTGGACTAATATTATCTGACATGATTTTTCTTTACCAAGCTTGACTATTTACATCATCAAAAAATATCAAAATCACACTCTAATATTCATAGACATGTAACAAAATCTAATAATTCCAATATTTTACACAATTTTTTTTTGGCATGCAACCACCCCTGCAAAAGAGAAGATAGTATGAAGTTAATGGCCCCAAAAAACACTTTAAAATGCTAATTCCAAAACTTATTAAATTCTAATTTTACTATGATTTCCAACCGTTAGACTCGTAAAATCAAAATATTGAACTTGATCGCAAACTTCCTACAACGATGGAGGTAGCGAGCTAGTAAGAGCAAGTGACCCATTCCTAAGGAGCAACAAGTCAGAATCATCATTACTAATGTCAACACGGATTTATCCTTTTTGTAAGGAAAAATAGGAGTGAATCTCATAGAAACTCCAAATAGTAGTGCCTTTGGTAACTTCAATTTCGATTAGTACCTCAAAGACACGTACAACTATGTCCTAAAGTGGAAATAGACACAGTTTATTTCCCACATTCATCCTTCTGAGAGAAGCACATGTAAAATCAACAACAAGCAATAACAAATTCTAGAAACAGAATCGATACAGATGAAAGATAAGACAAAAATCAGAACACAAAGATTTACGTGGGGAAAATCCTCTCGGATAAAAAAACCCCACACTCGAAAGATCAAGCCATTGTATTATTCAACAACATAACGGTTTCAATACAAATTCAGGCTCATAGCCTCTTCAGAGATTCATCTTGTTCATTCTGGATACAACTGGTAGCAAACTCTCCTAGAGAGATCACTCATGGCATTAATGATCAAGAGAGATTCTAGCACAACTCTGCCTCTCTCTTCCTCTGCTTCGACCTCATGGCCTCGACCTTTTGGCCAGCCACTCAGTCCTCACTATCTCTCTCTCTGGCTCTCAGCTCTTCAGCTCCTTGGCTTAACAGCCCCCTCCAGAATGTCCAATGCATACATTTATTCATTCGTTCTCAACAGCCTCTGTGAAACGGTTCGTTTCCAACTGTCGGATCACAACTATCGAATCACCCAGCTCAACATCGTAGATGTTTCCACTTCCTTGCATAGAAGATAATACGTCCAGGTCACACCACGTAGGACAGTCATCCAAACAGTCAAAGGCGTTCAATCTATGTTGTCATGTTGGTGAGACACTAACCGTGTCTCCTTGATGCCAACACAACCAACATTCGATATCACCAAGAGTCATCCCTATTGGCAAGAGGTTACATCGAGTCTAGAGAGCTATCACTAAGACTTCACCATGTCGCCAAGACCTCATACCGAAGATCACAAGGTATTCCGAAGAGTTCAACAGTCGGCAAGACTATCGCTCTTTGCCCAGACATTACATCGAAGCTCTTCATGTTATACCGAAACATCCCAGTTGGAAAGACTTACCGCTATTGCCAAGAGGTCATAGCGAACTCAACATGTCACATAGACAAGAGTATTCCATTAGCAAGACTATCGTCTTTCGCCAAGAGATCATACCGATGCCTTCATGTTATACCGAACACCGAGCAGTCGCCAAGAGTCATGGCGACATCAGGATTCCCATCGGCAAGAGATTTCTCATTGGCAAGACTCATACCAATGCTCACAAGTCACATTGATTTCAACTTTTCCATCGGCAAGACTTCTGCTTGCCAAGAGGTTTCACTGAGTCTCCTCAAGTTTCACCAAAGCACCTGACAGTCAGCAAGATATTTGTCTTTCGTCAAGACTTCCCTTTGAGCAAACATGTCTTACCAAGTCGGCAAGAATTTTTTCTTTCGCCAAGACTTCCCTCTGAGCAAACATGTCTTACCGAGTTGGCAAGACTTTTGTCTTTCGCCGAGACCTCACACCGAGCACTCATGTCTTACCAAGTCGGCAAGACATTTGACCTTCGCCAAGACCTTTCACCGAGCACTCATGTCATACCAAAGACTATTGGCAAGACTCTCCAAGTTGCCAAGAATTCACACCGAGACCCTTGAGTTACTCCGAGTTGTATACCGTCGGCCAGACATCTCCTAGTCGCCAAGAGATCTTCCTGAGTGTTCAAGTCACCCCGATGATCCAGTCGCCATAGGTCACACCGACATACGCTAGGCGCCCGATAACAAACCCTTTTGTTGGTGAGACATTCCATATTGGTAAGACTACATACTGAGTCTCCATGTCATAGCGATAGGTCCATTCGGCAAGATAGAAGTATTGTCTCAGCGACATGAGCAATACACAAGGTTAAACTACCAGTCGGCCAGACAACAGGAATGTCACACCGACTTTGCTCTTCTGGAGGTTACAGACTGTGAGATTTAGGCACATGATTCCAACAATCTCCCACTTGACAAAGATCACACAGGCACCTCCAAAGCAACCGGAAACTAGGATCACACTAGCTCCACTAGTTCAGACCCCACAATACTCAAGACACCTGACCAACAAGTCTCCACAGATAACAGTCCACTAGAAAATCTGCAACAAAGACTAGGCATCCAACTGCAACTCAATGACCAACAAAGCAACCAATCACAACCTTCCAAGAAACCACATAAATCTCAAACATGCTCTCATGCTCCATCAAGAATTCTGCTCCAACATCCAAGATGTCCACCATTTAGGCAACAATCCTGTCATCTTCCAACATGCCACCTGTGGCAGAAGGATACAATGCCAAGGTGTATAAGCACCATTCCTACGAACACAAGCAAAAGGTCCCAGTGATATCACCAACAAGATACTGCTACCACTTCACTGTGCTCAAAAGTTATACAGAAGTAATATCAACTTCAAAGCTTTAAACAGAACACAACAATGAAGTCATTCTCCAGAAACAAGATAACTATCACATTAGCTAGAACAACAATCAAACTGATTGCTTCCATCCAACTGATAAACCCACATGACTGAAAATAGCACCCACAACTCGTGCTATACCATCGAATCTCACATACCTCAAAGGTATCAAATATTAGCAAACTCATGCCACTTCAAAACCAACCCACCAATTAGTGAATACAAGCTCCAAGTGCCAACCAGTCTAAGACGACAAGACACACACAGAAACTCCCATTGCCTGAGTAATCTAGATCTGAAAGAGCAAAAGGCATCACAAGTCTACCAATAACAACACATAGAAAATGTAGCATGTAGTACCAAGGAAATATCCACAATGACATGCCCAACCTGCAACAAACTGCTACAAGAAATATTTCTCTCACCACAAACCTTCACGGCCACTGAGAGAAACTCTGCACATCATCTTCCTGTAGAACATCCTCCTACATACACTTCTAATAGCCAACTGTGTCAAGAATGATCTTCTTCACATCCTAAAAGAAAAGCCTTAACAACATCCATCCCGTCAATCACTAAGATCAAACCGACTTTAAAAAACCAACATGGATGTAAGCATCTCAAATAAGATCAAGCTACTTCATTCCCTATTTCAGGAAATCAGCCCATACATTATCTCCTACCAATTCTCATCAGTAAATAAACACAAAAAACTCAAAGAGATAAAACAAACTATACATCTTTCACTATGAATCTTCCAGAACCATTAGACAACAATTCAAGATCCATATCATGACATAAAACACATCTGAAGGATATAAAGGGCCAAATACCTTTTTAGATAAACTGCCGAGTAGACCAAGAGTGGTACAAGAATATTCCTTCAGGATATACAAGCCATCATGACTAATCCAAGAGCAATCTCCTCATTGGTCTCTGTTGAACTCACATTCAACCAAGGTGTAGGCTTCTCAAACTTTCTGCTGAAAACTTCACCAAGAATAACAAGTAGCAACACTTCTCTCATAAGAGAAAGAAAATGTCACCTTATTCTTCATGTATCCATGAGTACTAGCAACCGATCATCTCATGCTAAACTTCAACTACATTACTGCACTATCACGAAGTACCAAGCAAATAATCAAGGCACCCATTACACAAAGAATTACCATACCACTGTCAAAGCTCCAATCATCTGTATTAGGAACTTATCATAAAACCATGATCTACACATCCCCATAGGAGATTCCATGCTTCAAATGATCTCACCATTGTCTCAAGTACAATGCACAATGCCAAAACTCTAGTGCACAAACAAGAGCATACCATGACATACAACAAATAGACTCAAAAACAAACATCACCTATCAAACACCACCAACACCTTAACCAAAGACTCCAAGCGTCCTCCATGGTTCCAAGATGTTGCACATCTTTTAAATAATGTCCATGCAAATGCGAAAGAACCCTTCTGCAACAACAAGATCTAAGAGCTCTCCCAAGAAACATCTGCAACACTAAAGAAGACCATTCACCACCATGTGATGAATTCACAGTCACTACTAAAGCTCCCAGTGAAACGTGACACCCGAGCTCTCCAAGCATCATGACCACCTACTATAGGTTCCCATAATCGACTATTCAGGTACTCAATAGTATCCATCCTCTCATCTCAAAGCACCACACCAATGCACAAGTGACCAATGGACAAGGCCAACTAACAAGTCTGCACCAGCAATGAATCAACCCCATGGATAAAGACAATCTACATCCAAGTTATCTCACTACAACCAATGGGTAGCTAATCCATCAACTGCATAACTCGTAGATCACACACATCGAACATGCAAAACCGTCATTGCATTGGAAACTGCAACACTGAGATATTAGAGAGAATAACCACGTAGACAACATGACTCAAACACCAGATTATGCCAAATCTGATTTGCCAATCATGTCCACAACGAGCACCATAATCAAGGAACCCACAAGAACCACCTCAAGAATACTGAGTGACAAATCACGTACCAACACTCCCATGCAAAGAAGAAATAACACCTCCTCAAACCATGCACCAAGCATGCATGCAGAATTGCAACTATCTCGTCCAGCAACACCCCAAAAGGCCAGTGTCTAGACAATAGCTTAATAGCAACTCCACATGGTCATAAGTTTTGCTTAACCATGTAAAACCTGCAAAACCACAGAGCCATGCAAGTACAAATCATCCTTAGAAAGAAAACAACAGTTTAGGAAATCCAGGCCCCTTTCAGGCCAAATCTAAACCACCACCATGTACATGCATCCGAGAAAGAGAGAAAGGCTATTTCAGAGGCTTGCAAATCATCTAATGATTAACTCCAATAGCCTTTAAGTATTCGAGGTTAATAGGAAACAGTGCCTTCCAACACCAGGAACCACCACCTAGCATAAACACTCTCTTCCGTGGCTGAGAAACAAACTAGGATTCTCCATATCACCCAGGAGCCTGTCACACAGACACCCAATATGAAAGCTTTACTTCTACACAACCATGAAGCATAGAAATCCACCTCATACTCCAAGGTTAAACCGCTACCAGCCAGGAGAAACAGATCACAGCATGATCAACTCCCTTTTCCATCTTGACCATCCTTCAAGCTGCATGTTGTCTCAGAATACCACAAGGCTTCCACTCATCAAAGGATCAATACATCAGTCCATTCCTCCAGATTTCTTCCAGCCTATTCAAGCTAAGAAATCTTCACAGGAGAAATATCCATAACCAACGACTAGAATAAGGCTCTGATACCGCCTGTAAGGAAAAATAGGAGTGAATCTCATAGAAACTCTAAATAGTAGTGCCTTCGGTAACTTCAATTTCGATTAGTACCTCAAAGAAATGTACAACTATGTCCTAAAGCGGAATCAAACACAATTTATTTCCCACATTAATCCTTCTGAGAGAAGCACATGTAAAATCAACAGCAAGCAATAACAAATTCTAGAAACAGAATCAATACAGATGAAAAATAAGACAGAAATTAGAATACAAAGATTTACGTGGGGAAAATCCTCTTGGATAAAAAAACTCCAAACTCCAAAGATCGAGCCATTGTATTATTCAGCAACAAAATAGTTTCAATAGAAATTTAGGCTCATAGCCTCTTCAAAGATTCATCTTGTTCATTCTGGATACAACTGGTAGCAAACTTTCCCAGAGAGATCACTCATGGCATTCATGATCAAGAGAGATTCCAACACAACTCTGCCTCTCTCTTCCTCTACTTTGACCTCATGGCCTCAAAATTTCTTGGCCACCCAATTTCATTCCTCACTATCTCTTTGATCTTTAGCCTCTTCACCTTTGACTTAACAACCCTCCAAAATTCCAATGCATACTTATCCATTTTTCTCAACAACCCTCAGGAAACCCGCCTTTCCAACCATCGATTACAAATTACCTAATCATCTACCAACATCATAGATGTTTCACTTTACGTAAGATAATACGCCCGTGTCACACTAATGAAATACCATCCCAGCCATATGCCAATTCCATACATGTTCTGAGACACTAACTGTGTCTCCCCGATGCCAACATAGCCATCATTTGATATTGCCAAGAGTCATCCCTATTGGAAAGAGGTTACATCGAGTCCAGAGAGCTATTGCTAAGACTTTGCCATGTCACCAAGACCTCATACCGAAGATCACAAGGTATTTCGAAGAGTTCATTAGTTGGCAAGACTATATCGCCTTTCGGCCGTATTATTACATCAAGCTCTGGCGTTATATTAAACATCCCCCAAATGGGTGTGATTCTACCGCTATCGCCGAGAGGTCATAGAGAACCCAATATGTCACATAGACAAGAGTATTCCCATTGGCAAGACTATCGTCTTTCGCCAGGAGATCATACCGATGCCTTCATGTTATATCGAACATCGAGCAGTCGCTAAGAGTCATAGCGACAACAGGATTCCCATCGGCAAGAGATTTCATCGGGCAAGACTTATAATGATGCTCACAAGTCACACGATTTCAACTTCTTTCCATCTACAAGACTTTTCCATTCACCAAGAGGTTTCACCGAAGCCCCTCAAGTTTCACCGAAGCACCTGACAGTTGGCAAGACATTCATCTTTTGCCAAGACTTCCCTCTGAGCAAACATGTCTTACCGAGTCGGCAAGACTTCCCTCCGAGCAAACATGTCTTACCGAGTCGGCAAGACTTTTGTCTTTCGCCAAGACCTCACATCGAGCACTCATGTCTTACCGAGTCGGAAAGACATTTGATCTTCGCCAAGACCTTTCACCGAGTGCTCATGTCATACCGAAGACTATCGGCGAGACTCTCCAAGTCGCCAAGACTTCACACTGAGACCCTTGAGTTACTCCGAGTTGTATACCGTTGGCCAGACATCTCCCAGTCACCAAGAGATCTTCCCAAGTGTTCAAGTCACCCCAATGACTTCAATCGGCGAGACATCTCCCTATCGCTAGGACCACATACCGACACACTTGAGTCACCCCGATGATCCAGTCACCATAGGTCACACCGACATACGCTAGCCACCTGATAACAAACCCTTCTTTCGGCGAGACATTCCATATCGGTAAGAATACATACCGAGTCTCCATGTCATAGCGATAGGTCCATTCGGCAAGACAAAAGTATTGTCTCAGTGGCATGAGCAATACACAAGGTTAAACTGCCAGTCGGCCAGATAACAGGAATGTCATTCCGACTTTGCTCTTCCAGAGGTTACAGGCTATTAGATTTAGGCACATGATTCCAACACTTTTAGTTAAAGATGCAATGTGTCACTTATTATGATGAGCTTATCCCTAGGGCCCTCAACATTGAGAGAGCCCTAATTGCACAAGGAAGCACACACTAGTAGAATTTGGAAAATAAATGACTAGGTGACTAAAAATTTTAGTCACAACAACTAAAATGACTAAATTCTCGCTTCATTTTGGTAATTTAGCTATAAATGAGTAAATAAATTACTAGTTTGGTTTGTTGATTAAAAATTATTTAGTTCATTGAAATAAAAATGACTAAATAGTTAGTCATTTATTTAATCACAATCCATTTGAATAAATCATTTAAGGAATCAAGAATATAGCCCGGCCAAAATACTCTTAAAAAACTTTTAATAAACATACCCTAAAACTTTTGTCAAAAATCTTATTTTTAGGCTTAGCCCACCGTAATGGAGTTTTCATTTTAATAAACATACTCTAAAACCTTAGTCAAAATATTATTTTCTACATAGAACACCAAAATGGAGAAGTGTTTAAGCAAAGAGGACAGAGAAGGGTGAGGAGATAAAAGTGAGCGAGGCATAGGATCTCATTGTCGCTTATCTCATTCCCTCAAGCCTGGCCAACAAATCTTACATTGTTCCTTACGCATCGCTTGTAATCTAGGTATTTACTGACATATATTTGTATAATCTTAAATTCCTTCAGAGGCTTTTGAAGTATCAATGTATCCTATATAGGGTTTAGAATTATTTCTTTTAATTAAAAAAATAAATAAATAATGTATTTCCCTGTAATTAGATAATGTGGGGATCTCCTAAATCAAATTTCAACACATCATCCTCTTTGGCATCAGATTCATTACTCCAGCTACTAGGGTTTTGTATGTGACATATTTAATATCTTCATGACTATGGATTTTAAATAGATCTTAGTCTTTGCTTTAATCCCTTTCATGGTAACCCTTGAGTTCCATAATCCACCTTCAATCTCTTCTAAGAACGTTGTCTTAAGCTAGACTTCATAGTATGCATATAAAGCAAGTCCTTCATACCTGCCATTGTTCCAAACCACCACTCACTGCCTTGCTTAAAATGTTGCCTCCATAAGCACAATAACATGTTTTAAAATCATGGTTGTCAATGATTGACCATTAATGTCACCACTTTCATCATGAAGATACAATGATATTTTTGTCTTCAAACTCAAGGCATTATGCAAGATAACATTGTGAATTGTTTGTTGTGTACAATTTGATTTTTCTTTGCACATTTATCGCTTTGCTAACTTCCTTTAAGATCGGGTATTGCACCCTTGCAATCTCAACAGCTCACTCACTATCACTTGAGGATTTCTTTCATGAGCATCCTTTTATAAAATGAAACTATGCCCTATAGACTGCCTACTTACTACAGGGAACTCATTGTTTCATGGTATTGTAGTTCTTAAGATCCTTCAACCTTATTGACACTACTTCAGAGTCCACAAGGTATTATTCACTATTCTCCATCTTTGATGAGTCTCAAAACATCAGCCAAAACATGCAATCCACTACCTCCATTATACATTAATGGCTAAGAAGAAACATTGAACCCATGATTATCACTGTTACTTCATTTGGACAGTCATTCCCTGATTGCATTTGCCTTGTCTAATACTACCAAAAGCATTTGAAAAACCCTTAAGGTTAGCAAGGGGGTAAAGAAACTCACTGTTAAAATCTCCACTTTACTATGCAAGGTTTGAGATTTATTTTCTTGTCACTGCTCAACCTGTTTTTGATTGTCACATCTTAAGTGACTATCATTCTTCTTATCATAGATTGCATTTACAAATATCACTAAGCTACATAGTGTGCTTGTTATTGGCCAAGCAATCTTAGATTGCAAGATTTTGTTATTACCTACAATGTCTCAATCTTTTTGGTATTGTAACCTCACTAATCCACTATAGTTATTGTTTATGTTTCTCCAGAGGCCTAGGGTTTGTACCCTAATCATACTCTTACCAATGCTTCTGTTGGTATTAAAAAACAACCTTAAATCTTGGGTCAGAAAATTAGTTGTCTTGACAAAGTTGTGGTATGATCTTGGATTGTATCCTAGAGTGTGTGGGAAGCTTGTGTTTGATCATTAAGGTATGTAAACCTGATCAAGGAAATGTATTCTATATAGCATGGGTCTTGCTTTAATACTTTCCATAATGGTTATTAGTAGATCACATTATTATAGTTTGTGGTAACCCAAGATTGTATTCAAGTATGTAACAAACTTGGTTTGTAGTTTAAGCTATACACTTTTAAGTAACATTCATAAGGTTTAGAAAATCTTGATCACTTTCTAGAATAGCCCATTAAACATGGGTTGTGCTTGAATGCACTACATAATTGATATAACACAACCACTCTGCATATCAACCAGAGTTATAGGCTCTTTATTGCAGCAAGAGGTAATCACTCTTGATCATGCTATAATTACATCGTAACCTATTAAACTTGAGACAACCTGAATGCACCTAATGATGATTGACACCTACATTATACAACCTAAATTAACTACATTGCGAGTAATACCTCCATTTCTATCACAACATAGCCACATCAAACTTTGGGTCACACATGGCAGAATGCATCTTGTATTTGTTATATAGCACAACCCAGGCTATGAATAATAGAGTTATGGATCACATAATTACAGCCATAAGAATCAGCCCTTGGTTGTGATCTTATGTGGTGATTCCACACAACAAAATCTGGACATGAAATTCTCAAAACCCTAAACCTCTCAAAATGAAATATGATGAGATGTTGCTTTAAAATATGTGTAGACACATAAAAATGACCTAGGCCTGCAAGATCTATTTTAACCACTTTCGTCTTAGCATAATTATGACATTTATTTGTCTTTGGTCCACAATCGACTATTAATTAAATAATTCATAATTGTTTAATTAATTCATGTCTCTTGTATTCTTAATGATTATTAAATAAATAAATTTTATTTATTTATTAAATATGTCATTAATTGTCTAAGTCTTCCCCTAATTAAATAAATTTCTTAATTTATTTAATTACCTTTCTTCATTTATTTCTTCCTATTATTAAATAAATAAATTTTATTTATTTATTTAATATGTCACTAATTCTCATGATTAAATGAGTTTATTAATTTATTTAATCACTAATCATATCTTCTAAATTAAATAATTATCTTTAATTATTTAATTGTTAAAATTAATATTCCTCTCATTTTAAATAAATGAAATTATTTAAAATGTCATCACATTCTTAACTGTCAGTTCATTTTAGTAAATAATCCGAAAATCGATTATTTATTATCTCACAAAATCCATATTTTGAATTAATTTAATTCAAAATGGTAACTTTCCTCCAAAAATCAAGTAATCGGGCAGATTCTTGATTTTTCAAATCTGATCTTCAGTTCAACTCTTATCTTCTTGATTTTTCAAATCTCACAAATTAGGTAGTCTTTATCTTCTTGATTTTCAAAAATCTTTATTTTCTAAATTAATTATCTCATTTATTGTCCACCGCCGATTCGATCTTCTTAGATGACATTTCGACCGCTCATTTAGGGAGTTTGTCCTAACCTTGATTAGGGATTCCCAGATTTAATATTGTCCTCTGATTTTAGGTCTTTGTCGAAGGACAATCTCGTCCGTCCATTCAAAATGGTATTTTCTATAAAATGCTATTTTGCTCTCATTTTTAGATTAGACACTTACACACTTAGACATTCAACAGAAGTTGCAATTTTTATTGTCATATTCCATTAAGTTTTGACATATTTAGGCATAGGCATTTTAGCTATCTTCTCATAGGCATATATATTTAGATTCAAATCCTTTAAAGCTTGTGTAGGACTTCGTCAAAGATTGCTCGCACTTTCGATCTGAGGGCAACACAAATCAACAAGTTCGAAGGTGTAATGGAGATCAGCCATGGAGATTGAAGACACTGGGTGATATTGTTCTATTTTCTATGTTTTCGTTTATTGTTCCCTTGCACTTCATTATTTTCTTTGGGTTTATGCTTTCAATTCATTTGATAATATAATCCTAAAAATAACCCTTAGTTACATTGGTGAACCTGATTTGTGAGATTCGCGAATCAACTAGTATAATCGTTTAATTTGTTTTTAGCTTTCATTGTAGTTCATAGCTCTTTGGGTTTTTGTTTTGTTATCTAATATGCCCATCTACCTGAAAACTTACCCATTGATACATTGGTGAACCTGACATTTTTTTCTTGCAGATTTATGTATGGTTTTCGGTCTCCTTTTTTTTGTTTTTGCAGGTACAGGTATGGGGTGCTGCATTTGCTGGAAACTTCGTTTTCCCCCTCGACTTCCAAACCTTCACATTAACTTTAGTTTTATTCATTTAGATTAATTTAGTTCTCATTGACTTTAGTTTTATTAATTTAGATTAATTTAGAGTTAGATGTAAATTTAGATTTAAGATTTTGTTAATTTTTCTAAGTTATTTTAAATTTAGCTTTTTAGATCTTAGATTTTTTCTAGTTAATTTAGATTTTTAATTAGCTTTATATTAGATTTTAGATTTTTTAATTAGTTTTAAATGATTTTTAGATTTTTAATTAGCTTTTAAAATTAGAATTTTAGAATTTTTTTTAATTAGCTTTTAAATTAGATGTTTTAGATTTTCTTAATTAGGCTTTTTAATTAGATTTTTCATATTTTTAAATTAGTTTTTAATTAGATTTTTAGATTTTTAAATTAGCTTTTAGTTAGATTTTTTTTAGATTGTTAAATTAGATTTTTAGTTTTTTAAATTAGATTTTTAGATCTTTAAATTAGCTTTTAGTTAGATTTTAGATTATATTTTTATTAGATTTTA
>VDFB02144719.1:0-38320 GCA_007258455.2 Sequoia sempervirens | reverse complement strand
CAAAGAAAACAATTGCAAACTTTTGGTACTATTGCACCATTCCCTTCCATGTAGCCAGATAATTCTTTTTCGTTTAATTGTTTTTAAATTTATATTTAAATTTTAGAATCTAGATGTATCCCATTATCGAATTCAAATTTAAAGTTAAAAACTTAAAACTTTTCATTTTACAATACTTATCTAAGTAACTTATTAATCTATTTATGACATGTTTTAGGTCTCCTTTTTGGCAAAACATGGTTGATACCATAACAATATGTGGGGCGAGGTTCAAAGCCCTTACTGAAGATGAATTAAAAGGCCCACTTTTGACTCAAAAGGTGGCAAATGTAAAAGCACAATTAGAGGAGCAGCGCTTGCAGTGGAGGAGGTCAGGTTGCACCATTATGACTGATGGTTGGACCGATAGGAGAAATAGGACACTGCTGAATTTTCTAGTTTCCTCTAGAGGTAATTGTACTTCTCTCAATGCATTGAATAATTTGAAACTTGAATTTGATTTAGTGATTAATAATTTAATATGGCTGATTTATGTTTTTTAATTTATTGAATAATTGGTTTTAACTTTTGCTTATCTTTTCAGGTGACACCATCTTCATCAAATCCATTGATGCTTCCGCCCAAATCAAAAATGCCACATACCTTTGTGAGGTTATAGAGAAGGCGATAACTAAGCTGGGAGAAGAGAGTGTAGTTCAAGAGGTGACAGATAATGCAGCAAATTATGTTGTTGCTATTAGATTATTGATGGAGAGGCACCCTACTATATTCTAGACTCCATGTGCCGCCCATTGCATTGACCTCATATTGGAGGATCTTGGGAACTTCCCATGGATCAAAACATGTGTGGATTCCGCAAAAAACATTTTCAAATTTGTATACAATCACACATGGGTGCCTAACCTTATGAGGCAATACACATCATTGGGGCTTTCTTTGACGATCCTCCGAGAGTGGTCATCAACCTGCGAGAAAGAGAATACAATAAACATTCAATTATGATTTCTTTAAAATTTTCTTGTGAAAATTCTAACTTTCAGCTTGTTGAAAGTTAAATTCGATGAAAAAAGCAAGCTGAGTAATAACACAGTGAATTTTTTGAAGATAAAATGAAGACAAAGGTAAAAATAATTCGTCAAACTTCGGGATTACACTCTGTGGCTGGCAATTTAATTGTAAACTTCGAAAATCTGGTCTTTATTGCCAAAAAAGCGAGCAATCCTCTTGAAAATTTCGACCTTAAGCCTAGAATTCCACCTCTTTCTTCGTTTCTCTCTCCTCGAAATCCATTACTCAACTCTCAAAAATTTCTATCTTTTAAAAATCTCTCTCTCGAGAAATTTCTAACTCTCGAAAAATTCTAACTCTTGAAAAATTACTAACTCTTGAAATGGAGAATGAGCTAAACCACTTCTCAAATCGAAATTGTGAGTTGATAATGATTTGAGAATGCTTTATAAAGTTGAAAAATTCGATCCATTTAGCAATTCTCTCAAGTCCATCGAATGTAGACTCTTGTTCATCGAGGAAAGTTTCTAAATTTTTTAGCCCTTGATCTTTATCTTCATCGAAATTTTGAAGTTTATCCATAGAGCTCAATTTTTCTCTAAGTGTTTTGAGATAATTAAAGGTTTATCATGTGATTTTTTCGATTTTCTCAACCTTTAATTTTTTTATTTTTTAGATTTACCCATGCTTTATTTTAATTTGGCAATTTTCTCATGGGTTTTTCCCTTTCTTCACCATGGCAGATTTTCCTATGTCTTGGCCATCTTACCACTTTGCCTATCATCACATGGCGGATTTGAAGTATATTCTTCCATTTTCCTAAGCAAGGTGAACCCTCCATATGTTTATCCATTCATCCTCTAAGTAGGGCGGACTTGGCATAATTCTTTCCATCTTCATTTCAAAGTCTAGGCGGACTTTTATAAGATTTCTCCACCCTTCATTTCATACTTAGTCAAAATTTTAATCATTTCTTCCAAGGGCAGACTTTCTTTCTACCTTTCCACTTGTCCATACTTAGCCAAAAATTCTAACTTTTTCCTCTTGCTAGGCTGGGCGGAATTCCAAGAAGTCTTGCCACTTGCCAAGGGCGGACTTTCCATACTCCTTTCCATCTCCCAAGGGCATACTTTGAAGAAGATTTTCCATATGCTGGGCGGACTTCCAAGAATCCTTTCCAAGTGTTCTTATTGGCATGGGCGGACTTTCTTAAGGTTTTGCCATTTTTCATCTTATACTTAGTCAAAAATCCAACCTTTTCAAGCTTGGGCAGACTTTCCATCTATGTTTCCACTTGCCCACACTTAGCCAAAAATCCAATTTCTCTCCCCTACTAAGCTAGGCGGACTTTGAAGAAAGTTTTCCAAGTGTTTTATACTTAGCCAAAATTTTCAGTTTTTCTCTACCAAGCTAGGGCGGACTTTGAAGAGGTCTTGCCATAGCTGGGCAGACTTGACAACATTTTTTCCACTCCTATCAAGAGCGGACTTTGGAGAAGTCTTTCCATTCCTCTTTTTGGCATCGGCAGACTTTCTTAAGGTTTTGCCATCTATCCATTAACTGCTGGGCGGACTTTCCATTGACCTTGCCATGTGCATCTTGAGCATGGGCGGACTTCCTGAACCTTCTGCCATTTCTCCTTCCATTGCTGGGCGAAGAATTTCATGCTTATCATCTGATTTTACATGCCTTTGATCAGATTTTTGGTTGATTTTCTCAGACTTTTTACTGCTTTTGCATTGCTTTTCATGCTTTTTGTCTGATTTTTTCCAGATTTTTTATCTAAAGGACCTGCTTTTTGATTGATTTTCTGATTTTTCAATGGCCTTTTGCATGCTTTTTACTTGCTTTTTTAGATTTTTGAGTGATTTTTGCATGCTTTTCAGTCTAAAGATGGAAACCTTGACTCCTTGATTAATGGGATCTTAGCACTTGCCAAAAATAAAAAGTTTCTAAAAATAGAAAAAGCGAAAAAGAAAATTTCTAAAAATAGTAAATTCCCAAATGGTCTAAAAGTGCCAAAAATGAAAAAAGCAAAATCCCTAAAAAATAGGAAGTGTCGGAATTGGGCGAAAGCATAGGCGATCCTTGTCTGCAGGGTCCTCTGAACACTTCTACGATGTTTGTGTGCAGTTTAAGGCTTGAAATCTCAACTTGGCTCAGGTGATGACTCCGAACTCCGACTTGAAACCCACAAAGCGAAAGAGCTTACGAAAATGCAACCAAAACTAAACCCTAAAAACAAACCGACGAGGGTCACCATGTGCAATGGGGTGATGTGTGAAATAGGTCACAACAGGTTCCTCTTCCAATTATGATTTGCCTTCGCCGCTATCAACCATCCTCTCCGAAGTAGTGCATCGTACGCTTTACTCTCTAATGGGATGACGACAAAATTTAGCAAAAATTGTTGTGTCCCGATCGTAACCTTTTGCGCCATTAGCGTTCCCAATGGCTCGATACCATGTTGATCAACGCCAACCAGTTGGAATGTTGGCAGCCAGAGTGTAGGCTTCCCAAGACTCTTCCATGTGTCTTCGGGTAGTACGTTGACTCCCGATCCTCCATCGACGATAGTATTTGTCAAGATATTTCCTCTCATCTCCATATGCACGACCGTTGGCATCTTCCTGATGTTCGTCGTGAGCAATACTGGCTCGATTGTTTGTTCATCGTACGGTGGCGGTTCTGGTACCAATTCTTGCCTTCGTTCCTCCAATCGCGGTTGCTTGCCATCCACAACGATGTTTGTGATCGCCAGTCCCAACTGCAGCATAGTCTGGAGAAGGTTAGTTACTTTGACCGGTACGATGGTCTGCACTCTGCAGTACTTGCCGTACGATGTTGGTTTCCGCCTCCGACCGTCGAGAGGTTCCTGGCTTCTCCAGAGGTACCTTGTTTTCCTTCGCCATCGCCAGTTCCACTTCGGTTTTTGCTTCCTTCATCCTTTGTTTCTCTATACATGGATCTAGGTAAGTGGCCTTTTCTGCTTGTGCTCTGGTGACCGCTAGTACCTCTTGTTCTTCTACTTCCAACATGCGGATACCCTTCTGCTTAGGGCATTCGTTATCTTCATGATCACCTGGTCCACACCACTTACACAATTTCCCTCTTGAACCTTGACCGTTCTGGCAATCCCTGGCGAAGTGGCCCCATTCGTTGCACTTCCTACATTGGATCATGGGCCTTCTTTTTGCATCGTATTGTATCATGTTTCTCAGGCTTCTGTTGCTCCAGTAACCTCCAGGGGATGCATTGCTATTGTATTGGCGCTTTGGTGGTGTGTTTGGCGGTGTCGACGCTTCTCCCTGCGGGAAGAGTACTTGTGCATTTCTGGCTTTTAAGTTGTATGGGCATTCCTTGACGGAATGTCCCATCACTTGGCAGATATCGCAAAATAAGTTCTTGGGACAGTTCGCCTTCGTGTGACCTTCCCCATTATAGTCCGTACACCACAGTTCTTTGGCTTCTCTCGTACTCTCCTTGTCAGCTTTCAATTCTTTCATCATTCGCATCATATCTTTCCTGAGTGCTTGTACAGTCTTGGATTCACCATCGCTGTCGTCTGTACTCTCCTCGTCGTCTGTCTTCTTTTTCCCTCAGGAGGATGCTTTTTTTTCACTTTCTATATCCATCACCCGATTATATACTTCAGTGTACGAGGATGGAGGTACCACTTTCATTTTCCTTCGAAGCGAGGGAAGCAATCCCTCAATAAACCACCTCTTCTTCAGGCCATCCACAAGCTGTGACTCTAGTTTCTCCAGCAAATCTTTCAATTTCCGATTGTAGGTCCGCACACTCTTGTGCTTTCCTTGCATAGTATTGTATATCTCTGTGACAATCTCGCTATCATCTCATAAGAGTTTGAAGTCCTCTTGAAATGCTTGCTTCAATAATCTCCATGTAGCTTTGTGTGCTTGATCTAATTCAGAGTACCAGTCCATGGCACTATCTCGGAGTGTCGTTGGGAATGCTTTCAGCCATTGGTCCAGATCATCCTGTCTGCTAGCTATCCAGATAGTTTCATATGTCTTACAGTGTCGTACTAGATCTTCTGACCCATTCCCCATAAACTTCGGCAGCTTCTGTCACTCAGGAGTCACCATCTTTCCCCGCTATCCTCCTTGTGTACTGGACCCGATTAGACTGGTTTCCCCACTACATTCTGGTGCGTCACTTGCACTCTCGGCCATGTACGAGTCACTCCCACGTCCTGCGTCAGCATCCTCGACACCTTGAGTCTCCTGGGGTTCCCTTCGATACTCTCTCTGCCTTGGGGTACTGGGCTCAGATCGTCCACTCGTCAGTTGTTCGTCGTCGTCCAATAAGGACAACTCCCGAAAACGTCTGATGCTACTACTTAATTCATCTTCGTTCTCATAAGGATCATACCTCCCTACGTATGAGGTGTCGAAGGGTCCTTCGTCCCTTCCTTCCACCAAACTTTGATGTGCTCTTTCAATGGATGTATCTATTCTTGTCAAATTCTCATGTGTTCTTTTAATACTCTGGTTTATTTCAATTAGATCCTCATCAAATTCCTTACCAACTTGCTTCAGTCTTCTTCGCCGGTTTTCTCGTTCTTGCAGCCTGAGTGATCCCTGAACCTTTTCCTCCTCAGTCTCGTTCCCGTCAGGTACTCTATTCTTGTCTTTGTTCAGCCGTACGGGCATTTAAAATTTGTTTGGGCGATCATTCCTGACTACCGGATGTACGTCTCCAGCTAGTGTATCGTTCCTCTTCTTCTCGTTTGGTTCTCTCTTCGTAGCGCTGCAGTATTTGTTGCCTTTGGTGTTCTCGATCCTCTTCTTCTCGCAAGTCTTGCAGAATAATGAAATGACGGGCCAGCAATTTGGGCATACGGTTTAGGAGGTGATTCTCCTCGTCGTTCACTTCCAACCTATCCCAGATAACTTCCTCAGGGATCTACCGTCTGCGGGATTCCCTACGTACGTGATCTCGTAATGATATCTTCCACAGATTGATAAAATCTTCAGTCAATAGGTCTTCCCTTTCCTCATTGCTATTCACAGGCTCATCTGCTGGAAGACCCATCACGCTACCATGACGAGTGATTCCCTAGTCCGCTCAGGCAACGGCACCAAATGTTTACTCACTCGGTAGTGTTCAACGTACTACGGGAGTAAACGAGAATAATTCACAAACATAATGCACGTACTAGAATATGAATCACATTTGAATCACAAAACAATCGTAAGAGTAATTGCACAGCAAAATGGATTGATTGGTTTCATGAAATATCTCAACAATACATAGCAATTGTTCCCCCGACTACAAATGACACGATACATATATAGATGGCCGAGGTTGGCTGAGATATCAACCGTTGACAACTCTTCCTAACTACCTGCCTGACAACTAATCCAACTTTTACTTTAAACTATGCATGTATTATTTAAACTATTATTATCTATTCCCATTACGACCGACTACAACATTTATTTAATTAGTATAGTCGATCACAATATAATTATTTATTAACATGGCCGTCTACACCCTCTGTCAGATATTGAAAAGACGTCTCGAAGAAGAAATTTTTGTTTTAGCCTTCAACCTACAAACAAAGATAATGGATTCGGACACCTGGGCTTGATATAAATTGATTGAAGCTTGAATGCATCAAGTTTGGGTGCCAACTCTTGATTGAGGAGTTAATTTGCCTGATTTGGAGTTCCCAACACTAATTTCCACCAATTCGGGGACATTTAGACATAAGAAGCCTTCAAAATATCTAACTCATGTCAACAGATCTTGCTCTGACTTTTTAGGCATCCCTTTTGAGAATTGAACACTTTTTCATGCTTTTCCATGCTGAAGTGCCTCTATTGAATCCTCATTTCCGGTCACTCCATTGATCCTGAGTTGTTGCTAATAGATCCATTGCTGAGATGGGACAACTCTGTTTAAGTGTGACTGGGAGCTGCAAAGCTCAAAAACTAAATCTGATGTCTTCAATTCAAGGGCGCTTTTTTACCAGACTTAGTCAATTTTCTTGAGTATTCTTCAATTCTACCATTTTGACCCTCTGAGCTCTGATCTCAGATCACTGCTGACCGATGAGTTTGATGATCTCGCTGAAACGTGGGATAGATAACCAGTTCAGTCCTAGAAAGGATGACTGGCTTTGCGAAGTGTGAAAGTTGATTTAGGCACTTCAAAAGCATGGGCGCCCCTTGCTTGCAAGGGCGCTTTTGGCTTTTTGATTTGTTATTTCCATGTTGCAAACCTTCACGAACAGTCCCAGTCTAATCTCTGTCATTGGGTGTTTGATCTGTCTGTTGTCTTCGCTGACGGTGTCATGATTGCGATTGATCATAACGAAGATCATCCTGGAGGCCCTTGAGCTTATAGACTGCATTTGATTGCCCCAAAGGTTGGGCACCTTTTCCCAGCAGGCGCGCTTTTCCTTGACACTTAGCCAATTTCTCCATATTCTTTATTCAGCGTCCACCTTTGGTGTATTCTACTTGATCTCTGCCTCTGATTACTTGACAAATCCTATGAACGTGCAGTTCGATTGGTCGTGAAGCTGAGAGAGAGTTGAATAGATGCCTTGTAGAAAGCAATTGTTGAAAACTTCATTAGGTGACTTGAATTCAAGGGTGCCCTTAGCCAACAGGGGCATTTTTTTCTTGATGTGCATCGATTTACCTTCTATTTTGCATGCTCTAAGGATCAATAGTTGTTGTTGTTTGATGTGTCTCACACGCCGGTTGATAGATTGAGATTCATTGCACGGCTGAGCTGATGCCAGAGAGATCACCTGAAGACGAGTTCATCCCAAAGTGACATTTGGATCATCTAGTTCAAGGGTGCCCCTGGTTAAGAGGGGCACTTTTCCTCATGTTTAACAGCATAGCCTCCTTGATAGCAAGGCGTGCTTTTTCCAAAGTAAGTGAATTTTTCGAATTTTTCAATTTTGAAAATCCCCTCCATGAGATAGCATCTTTTTGAGTGTTTTTGTCATGGATTCTTCGCTGAAGCTTTTGATACTTAGCTTTCAGCACCTAGTACTGGCCATTCTGCCATTAATGGCTGCAGGGGTCCTAGCTTTCTTCCTGAAAAATAAAAATAGACCCACTAGAGTAAAACAAACTTTTTGGTGATTTTGACTTCACCGGTGTGGTCGTGAAGTCAGTTCATCCTATCAAAATCATTTTCAATCAATTCCGGAAAGGTCCTATTTTTAGGGGTTTTCCTAAAAACAGGGGTTTGAAACCCTAATTTCCAAATTTTCAAAATTTTGCAGGTATCTTCGTTGACACAAACCCACAAAAACCTTATGCTTTGTTTGACCTAAAACATATTTTTGACAACGTTTTTACATGATCTAGACCATTTTAAGAAAAAATGTCTATTTGAAGCAAAAATTTATTTTGGGTACAACATTATTGAAACTTCTAAGGTAGAGAATTGTTTTCCTAAGAGATAGGAATTAAGCTTTGACCAACATAGTCTCTTCCTTTTCCTTTTAAAATTTGTGAATAGTATTTAGAACAAGGACTACTAAAAGGGTTAAGACCCAATAATATATTTGAGACTGATATACCGTTTATTGAATGGATTCTTTGAGTAAAAATAAAAGATTGCTTGCATGTTGAATTTATTGGGGTTGGAGCACCACAGACAAGTTTCTCACTAACTGGCCATAACTATTCACCAATGAGCTCCTTATTTAATAAGGTATTGCCTGTTGTTCATCATAAATATATTTGAATTACTGGGTTAGTAAATGATAAGGAAAGTATTTCCTAGTTGTATAGATAACTATAAGTTCATAAGAACGTAAAGCTTAAATGCTTAGATAAGGAACGACCAAGAATAGGTTAGGTTGGTGACACTAAAGCCACATATTATGAGTTTACCATTATAGAAGCAATGTAAGACAGCCTTGAATGAGAATATGGGTTGCATTAAAAAGGCATAAGCCTTAAAACCCGAGGTTGCTCGCTTTGCAACCAAAGTGTCAAATTGACTATTGAATTCTGGAGTTATCCGGTTGAGAACACCTAATTGGGTGTGGGATAATGGAATCTTTACGTCCATAGTATCCCTTTAGTTTTCTATGGGTTGAGTATTAGGTCAAATAAGTCTCCAAGTCGAGCAGGGTGGGTGAATGTATGACTTCACTCCAAGAAAGCAATGAATGTTCATTGAACACAAAACAACTTTGGCCAAAGTGGGTGCATAAGTCACTGCATGCACATGTCGGTTCACCGTGTCCGAATACTTAACGCAATCAGTGTTGTCTGTCATAGTTGGAGGTCCTCCATAGTTGATAGACGGTATTGGTTAAGTAGGTCACAAACACCAGAGCTCGGATGGCTTTTATTAGGGGGTTCCCAACCACTCCCTCTGTTGTAGGGCAGGACCACCACCAATAAGGAAGGTGTGTGGGGGACCGCTTAAGTCCATGGTTGGAGGTAAAGAACTTGGGTGATGCTCTCCCTCCGCAGTCGACTGGCCAAGTCTTGGAAGACATAAAGATTGAAAGCATCCAAATAAGGATCTCTGACTCTAAACTCTTTTGCTTAATGCATTGTGAAATTTGAAAAGTTGATTTAGTAATTTAATGGAAAATAAATTGTGATATGTACTTTTAAGATTGAATCGTGAGATGAAATCATTTATGTATATTCATGTTTATTTCATTTATGAAAATGAAATTTATGTTTTAGAAGAAATTTTATTTTCCTTAATTTTAGGAATGAATACTATTTACAAAATAGTTGAAAATTGTTAGTTTTATGATCAGATGTGAAGCACAGAAATTTAATTCAAAATCAGACAATAACACAGCATATACCCTGGGAAAACCCTCCACTTGAGGGAGAAAAACCCAGCAACAATATATCACTTATATATTGAATGTCAACAAGAATTGTCTCCTTTACAAGAGGCTGATATGAAGGCCAAATAGAAGCACCACAAACAGATGCAACACAAATACAAGATGATGTAATTCGCTGATTATAAACTCAGCCTTCCACAGAATATCAATCTGCTCTTCTACAGAATTCGCACTTGAGAACAATGAACCGAAATGAGTATAAATGAATATCAAACAATGAAACTCCATCAAACATATATACAAGATGATGGGAGAGGCTGTGCCTCTTCAAAACTATAAGTCGGCGTCCTTGAAAAGACGTGTCCCCAATACACATGAAGTCGGCCTCCCTGAAGTTCGCAGCTCCTCATAAATTCGTACCTCCACAATAATTAAATATCATTTAATATAAATCGTGCCTCTTCATAAGAATATGACTTGCAATTTAAATAGCCAATAGGCTATAATTTAAATTGCCTTCATTCGCAGGCCGGAAGTAGAAGCCCGATGCTGCTTCTAACATCAACAAAAATTACCATGCAATTTCCTTGTGGAAAGGTTGTAGCTGTTACAGAAGGCTTCAAAGAGCAACATGAACAAATCTCAACAGAAGTAATACAGTCGAAAGAAACTACTATATCACACAATGAATTGAGGACATGGATTCACCAACTCTCAAGGATGATTTGGGATCCCAGTATTACAAAGATTGTCATTTAGGAAGAGCCAAAGCTGTTGAACTTGCATTGCTTGAGGACAAGCAATTATAGGAAGCGTGCGCTATCATATCCCTTTTTCTAATTAAATTAATTGGGTACCCATTTCTTTATTTTCTATGGGCTTAGGGTATAAAGTTATGAAAAAAAATTAATAAAAAAAATTTATTTTAAGTTGCTCCTAGTAATTTTATTTTAAAACACTGTAAAAGGACAACTTAAATATTATTAGTATTTTAATAAAGTGGCAATCTAAATGGGACATTGTAAGGTTTTAGGTAATATTTTATTGAGGTGTTTTTGAACACTTCTGGAGGGATTTCAAACGGAAAAGGAAATTCAAAATTGAAGGTGTTAAAAAGAAACTTATAAAAGGAAGATAATTGCTCAAAGAAAATCATCTAATTTATGAAATGAAAGCCCCTTTTATATCTAATAGCTTGAGCACTTGTGTTCATCTATTTTTTCTAAGAAAGAAAACTCTTGGAATGCAGAAATTTAGAGGACGAAAACCTTCTTGGTTTCCACATAGGAGCTAAAGACAAAAACCCTCTTGTTCCTTGAAGCAATTTCACTCAGGAATTGCAGTTGTGCAGAGAAGATTGTAGTCTTTTTGAATTTCTAGTTTACTACAGTACTATTCCATACTGTTGGTAGAATATTATTCCATACTGCTGCCACAACACCACCACTACAGTACCCTATCATTGTGATAATTATTTATTTCAGTGATTTCAGTATCAGCATCTGTGTATGTTTTAGTAAAATATATTTGTATTAGATGCATTGTTGTTTGGTTCTAAGTATTGTGACAGTTCTATACATGCATTCATGACAACTCTGCAGTATATCCTTTGGCATCAGTTTATTGTTCTTGCATAACAAGATTTTTGTGCATTCATATGTTGAAGGACAAAAAAGGTTTTATAGATGTATCCTTGCATCTATATTGTATTTGGTGGTGTTGTGATTCTAAACTTTGTAACAGCATCCTAGACGTTTATGATAGCAGTTATATACATTCATATGTTACTTTGATCAAAGGTATAGTTGTGTGTTAAGAAGCTTGTTG
Source organism: Sequoia sempervirens (assembly GCA_007258455.2). Lineage (NCBI taxonomy): Eukaryota > Viridiplantae > Streptophyta > Pinopsida > Cupressales > Cupressaceae > Sequoia > Sequoia sempervirens. The sequence goes on along the minus strand of VDFB02144719.1, from coordinate 26,670 downwards.
TTTGCATCAGTAAAATATAGTGATTGCTTGATAAGCAATATCTCATAGTAGCTGATATGTATCCATCCTACTATTATAATATTATTTTGACGAGTATATAGCTGACTATTATAATCAAGAGGATTTGTAGAGTTTAGATCCCTTATCAATTGTTCACCATATGCTTTCATCTTGCCCTCTCGGGATCTTTGTGGTCAAAAGCTGACAAGTTCCTCACTCAAGCATAGACAAGAATCTCGAAAAATTGTAGGGTTCCTTAAAATACTAAAAAGGGACATTACATCATTAACCAACCACTGTAGTTCCCCTACCTCCACATCATCCAAGCAATTTGCGACACCAACTATTCTTTGAATCTAGAGGCACACAAAAGGGTTTTGAATCTCCTTATTCACATAATCGATAAAGGAAGACTAAACCATCTAAGCATCTAATTTTTCTTTACTAGTTCACATGAAAGGATTTTTTCCATTGGTTTCTTTCTCTTTCACCAACTTTACTCTTTTCAACAATGATATCAAATTAACCAAGTTAGAGATGCTTCATCGCACACACTAATCATTTTCCTAACAGTTTCCTTCCATGCACAATGTGGAATGTTGTCACCAAGGGAGGTGACATTAAGTTATCATACTCCAAGAATTGCCACCTATAGGAATGATTTACCTAATAACCACTATGGAGACTGCATGCTTTGAAAAGACAGTCATATGAGAGTCATTTATTTTCCTGCACCTTTTAATTATTCCCCCCTTTTTCTTCTGTTTACCATTTTGTCATCTTTTTTCTCTATTTTTCTTTTTTTCTTTCCTTGTCTTTTTTCCTCTCGCCTTGTTTTCAAAACAAACTAATGTATATATTTTCCTTACTTGTATGCTAGTAATATTTTGTTGAATTAGTATATTATCTGAGGTGTAGTGCACCTCCGTATCGGTCTTTCTGGACATTTGTGTAAGCATTTATTCGTGACTTCTTGTTTGTTGTGTTACTGGATTATGTGGTAAACGTAATATTGTAATGGCTCTGTTAAATCAGATAATTAAATTAAAATTCGAATACCAAGTAATTTATATAAATTTGGGATTTAAGCAATAAGTTCAATAAATCAATTTTTGTGAAATATGAAGTAAATAGTTTATTATTAAATAAATTAATTAATTTGTTTTATAAGAAGTAATGTTTTAAGTGGTATTTAATAATAATCAATAATTTAATATTGTGTGAGGATAATTAATTAAATATAGAAAAGTAATGTGTTTTAAACCGGTTTTCAAATCTGAAACTTCTGGAAAGCAATTACACATGCAAAGCGGTTACAAAATTGATGCACACTCCAAAACATGCAAAATAAATAATAACTATATTTAGCCTATGAAACGGACTTCTTTGCATGTCGATGATAGTTGTGAGCATTTTAAGTGCATGTCGATTTCAAGAACCTTGGGGGATGAAACGGTTCATGGGGTAACCGTAAATTTGAGAGGAAAAACGATTAGTTGTAGGGAAGTTGGGGGCAATCATACGAATGAGTCCAAGACAACAACAACAACAGCAGAAGGAGATTTCACACCTTTTGGAAACAGAGAAGATACGATGTCTTTTCTATATGATTTGAATGAAGCCTTAAAACCAGTCAAGAAGCATTGCGAGTCGGAAGATTTCAAAGATGGTAGTTAGTCCTTGCAAAAGATGTTATTGCTGCCTGGAGGGGGGATGAAATTACCACCTTAGTCGGAGTCGACTGGCACAAATTTTAGGTCGTGGTGAGCTTCAATTTAGCTGGACTGGCGAGGTGCAAAGCTCTCGACATTCTATGACTCCAAGGGTTTGGTATGTATCTTGTGCTCGAAGTTGAGTTATCAAATTTGTATGGTTTAGACAAGGAAAATGTTAATAAATCTGTATAATTATTTATGCATGATAGGATTGATATAACTTCAAGAAGTCATTCGTGAATGCTCTGGTTGTTATCTTATGTACCCTCCAATATTTTCATAAATATAGACCTATTGTTTCATCCTCTGCAATAAACCAGTGAATGAAGCATTACCCATTTGTTATTTTCAAGTTATTGGGCTCGTTTGTTCTTAACCTCGAACAAGCATTCAGACAATTTAAATCTCTCTCCCTCTCTATTGTGTCGCCTCTTAAAAGATTCATGATTTAGAAAATACACATTCGCTACCTCTAAGATGGCCCAAAGAGAATCTTTGAATTCTTCGAATTAAGTGAATGATGTGGAATTCTTATCTTGAATGAACTTAAAATTGTACGCTTTGAGGCTTGATACTTAGTGATTTTGACATGCTTAGTGATCAATCTGTATTCTTTAGAATGCATTTTCGGTATTGGTATGACCCCTTCAATAATCCTTGAACGCAAAATCTCTCTGCTCTTTATCCTTGGACGATGCCCGAGCCCCTTGGCTTTTCTTAAACTGTACTCTTATATTGGTGTCACTTAGCCCTGCAATTACTTTTCCTATAAGTCTTTGGTGCCTAGCAATAGGATTGAATGACCTTGCATTCCATGATTTCGCTTTGTATTTTCTGTCTTGGGGATACTTTTGGCTTGGGTGAGACCACATTTTACTAAGCTCTCATATTTCGTGGAGGCGTTCTCTCAAATAGTTATTGTGCCCTGTCTATGTGTCCTTATTCATGCTTACATTTTGCAAGGGCAGTGTCATTGCTTCGCTGGATGTCGATACCCTGTTTCCCAAGCTCCCATTGTGGTGCTAGCAGCATCGATGCTGGGTAGGGTTGTGGAATTTAGATTTACACCTACTAATTGCGTTTGCTTGAAAAGTTTTTTTAAAACCCTTCCCTCAAATCCATTTTGGGCATATCTTGCAATAACTGCAGGCCCATGCGACCACATTCTTTGAGGCATTTTTGTTAGCCAACTCACATGCCTTGTCTATGTTGATGTCATACGCCTTCTCCTTTCCGCTTGCTATCATGAAGTGCCAACTAACCCTAAACTGTCTTAGACTTTTGGAAAGGTCGTTGTCTTAATGATATTCTCCTGCTAGTTATATAGTGGAGTCGTCTTTGCATTTGGATGTGGGTAATAATGTTTATCGTTAGTGCTAGTGTTTTGGTTTTGTTTTCTTAAATTAGTCTTTCTGCTGAAGAATATTTCTAAATCTTAGATTTCGTTGATGCTTTTCCTTTATCGGGCGGCATGTTTTCTGATATCCTATTGTAGATTTAGGTTTGTGCAATATGTTCCATTACATTGCAATTTGTATTCATGCCTTCTTTTCAGCCTATGAATTCACACGGTTCTATTTCCTTTGGATACCATTTGGACTTAGAGTATCATGTGCATATCATGAGATCTTAAGTCATGTTAATACTTACCCAAATGTTTATTCATTGTTTGTTCATTGTTTAAGACTCCACTTTGGCTCGAGGAAAGAAGATCATTGTAGATTTATGGGTTTTAATTTATTTATGAGTTTTCTTTTAAATTAATCCACCCATCATGGGATCCACACCTTAACCATATTGAGCTCTGTAATAATAAAAGCAACTTGATAGCAACTGTTGGGTATCTTTCCTTTAGCCATGGCATAGTCAATTTTGTAGATTACGTTATGCAATTATGTCGTTCTTAATCTTTGTTCCTTGAATGTTCATCAAACTATGATTTCTTTGTGACTCTACAATCGGGACCATCTATAATATCACAATTCTCGAGTCTTTTATAGCATTTTATGTGTTCGATTATGCGTTGACCTTCCCTGATAGTCCGCATTCAATCTCAACCATCTATATGTTGTGTTGAGTTCACTGCTTATTTATTGTTGAAGATTATGTTGGCTTGTGACCACTCTCTTGCATAGATTCGCCCTTGGGATGGATAACTGATCTGCATTTAAATTTGGTGAATTTCATTGTTAATGCTTTAAATTATATACCTCACTGTTAAGATGGTCTTTCTTCTAATTTCTCTCTTTAAGAGAATATTTATAGGGTAATTGATTGGTGAGGATAAATTCCTTTATTAATATTATGTAGTAAGTATATGAGTAGTTGAAATGAATATATATCTTTCTTTTTATATAATATTAGTATTTAAAAAATTAATTTGAAAGAGAATTAGTTAAGTAAGTGATTGAATTAAATTAGTTTAAAAGAAAATATTAACTTAACTTATATTTTCAAAGAATTGGCCTATCTTTAATTCAATAATTAAAGGATTGATTTAAATAAAAGAATTAAATTATCTCTTCATTAATTGTTGGTATTGAATCTTTCAGGATTATTTTATAAACGACAAGAGATTAGTTATTAGATTAATTGCTAAATAATTAATAATGAATGTTTGCAATATTTTAGAGAATGGGAACTTCGTCCTTAATTATTTTGTAGTTGGATTGATAGTAAATTAAGTAAAAGAGATTTAGGAATTCAAGTGTATATTCGTATCCTTTTTTGGAAAGATAATGTTTGTGTTTAGAATATATGTTCTAGCTTTAGATTTGTGTCAAGTATTAATGACTTATTTAGTAATTATGTGTGATATTCTTAATTGTTAATGGATATGCATCACTACATGAATTACTATTGTCGTAACAGCCAGAATTAATCGATTGTTTGGTCGTTCTGAACTATGTGCTTGAATGAGTGGATAAGTAACATGAGTTGAGAAAATAAGGTATTTCGTGGATTTATTGTTTCATGATTCTTATTGATAATCATTGTGCTTATTGGCATTGAGTTGACTTCTTTTCAGTTGATTTCAGTGTTGAGTTGTGAATTGGTTGTTCTTACGATTGTTGTGGCAGTTGTTTAATTTTGAGATGGTTTTGGTTGGTTTTGATTTTGAGATCATGTTTTGTAGCCACATCGTTTGGGATCCATTGTGTTGTAATTTGTTTGTCTTCCAGAGGTTAGAGGGGATATATTTTTACTTGCAAGAGTTGGTATGGGGGCCAGCGACCTAGGAAGATCCACCTTCGGTAACCCATATCAAACCTGAAATATTTATTTGAATTTTATGTTGTTTCACCTAAAAGTGGGTGGTTTCATGATTTTGTGGTATTTTGATGATGGTTGACCTTTACACTTGTATTGTGTTTATGTGGGTTTGAGCCTTGCACTGTAGAAATGATTTTATAATGGAAATCTTGTGTGAAGTGTTACATGCCTCGTGTTTTGTGGTTATTTGATTGGACTCGATAGTTTGTGCAAGTTGGCTTGCCCGTTTTTTATTATGGGAAAATGTTGTTAGTTGGGGGAGTGGCTCTCAATGGGGGTCCGGCGCCCAAATTGGCTGGTCCAAGGTAACCCATTGTGAGTTTAATCAAGTGATAACTTAATTAATTAATTAGGGGAGGGGGTTGGGTAGTTGCACACATTAATTCAGATAAAGTAGCCTCACTCATGGGCCCAAGTGCTCGTTTAGGCTTGGGATGAGTGGGAAGCCCTGGAATGGCAAGATCAATTGCCTTGCCTCTGCATAGTAATTTTGCAAGGTATGTTGATCCCGCATAGCGTGCATGGGAGTCCGGCAGCTGGTAGAGGTTACCAGGATAACCCGGGATGGGAGGTCGGCAACCTAGGAAGGTTACACCAAGGTGTCGCAACCTATGCGATGACACTCCACCCTTTAACAACCTTGTATGTTTGTTGTTCCCCTTTTGTTGTTTTTGAGCCTCTGGAAGCGGATGTTGTCATGTGCTTGTTGATGCTTTTGTCAGGTTGTCTTGTTGCGTTTGATTCTTTGGATATGGATGTTTCTTGTGTTGCCATGTGTTATTGTTGCTCATGACGTGGAGTCTTGTATGTTAGTTTTAGACCAAAAATGTAAATAAGCAGAAATACAATACAATGAACAAAGAACACAACAAATTACCCTAGGAAAACCCTCCTGAAGGGAGAAAAACCCAACAAAATATATCTCTTATATATAGAACAAATAAGAGCAGAAATCTTCTTTATAAATCAGACCCTTCTCAAAGGGCGAACTTGATACAATAAATGATGAAGATCTCTTCTTCACACAACTGAATATAAATCTTCTTGCAATCTGATTTGCTTCTAAAGATGGCGATCTACTGCTAAAATGTGAACTTCTCCTTGAAGGTGCGAATTCGAATAAGAATGAATTGATGATTTGAATGAATGAACTTCACCTTGTATAAATACAAAGCTAGGAAACTTTTCATCTAGGTCAGCCTCTTTTGAGAATTAAAAAAAATATAAAATATCATTTGTAATCAAGGCCGACTTGCCTTGGTAAACATTTACTATTTTAAATTTGAGAGAAAAATATCTCCCACCGCTATAAACATCAACATTGTAAACCTTGTTGGTTCTCCCTCTTCGGAGACTTCTCCTGTGGAGGGCGACCCCCCATTGGCGGTTCCTCCCTTGGTGGCTGATGCTATCCAGGCTCCCCTTTCTTCTCGGGATCTTGCGTCTGCTCCTCTTCTGACTCCTTCCGTGGAGCCACTGTTGGCTCGATCTGCTGATGTTGTTCTGTCTGAGCCTGCCCGAACTTCGTTGGTTGCTTCTGATGGTCCTTTATTCGATCATGTTTCCTCCCCTGCGTTGCCCCCACTGTGTGGTGGCTCTTTTCCCTTGGTGGCTTTGGTTGTACCGCCTCTCTCACCTCGCTCAAAGGACTTGGATTTTGAGCCCCCCTGGTCTGTGGTGTTGAGAAAGAAGAAGGGACTCCCTCGATCTGTCGCATCTTCACGGCCTAGGGTTAAGGGAGTCAGACTAGTCCCCTCCAATTCTAGGGTTGCCTAGTCCTGTCTGTGTTTCAATAGTTGTCTGTCTATTGTTTTTGTGTGTGGTCTATCCTCTTTCTTAGTTCATTCTTGTTTTCAACTAGCTTCTTTTATTGGCCCTTTGGGCTCTCTGTGTAAAGGGTACGGCACCCTGAAAATGCTTCTTATATTATCAAAAACATTGTAAACCTCGTTTCACTTGATGGTATTTTGTTGTGGGTCCTTCTTGTCATCTCCTAGCACGGCGGGTGGATCTTAGGGTCCACATGGTCGGGTGGAACATGCTAAGCACCCCATTGGGTCCCCAACCGAAGATCGAGATGTGCAGAATTGTACCTTTTGCAGTGACTCTGAGATGTACCAGTGTTGGAACCAGTCTTGATGTTTTGTAATCATTCATATCATTTGTATTATTCCATGTTATTGTACTTTTCCCAATTCATGATGGGGAACAGCATTAAATTGATGAGATCCTTCAACAATGTATCTTCATGCTATAAATGTATTTGTCCATGTCCATATCTTTGGTTACTGGTGGAAGCTTATCTTTCTTGTAATGTAATGGATGTTGATTTGAAAAAGTAATGCAGTCATGTAACCCCAAGAGACTTTGTCATACGATGTACATGTATAGTTTCATTTCAAGTGATGTATGTTATTATTATGTTGCATGTTAGTTACTTAAAAAAAAAAATTGTGCCATAAATGTTAGATGTATTAGTTTCCTTTGGGGTTGCGTGGCAGGGTATTACATGAGGTATTACAAGATACGCTTAACTTGCATAAAATATTTGTTAATATACTACATCAAAACTATTGTTATTAATAATCATAATTTTTGTTGTGTTGGTGACCATTCAAATATAATTAGTGAGATTTATTACTTTCATCTATATAAATAAATTGACCTAAATTTCAACAAATGTTTTAAAGACAATAAATAGTAAGGGTGAAAACATATCTTGAATATGTGAAAACATCATTAGATGCATATTGCAATACTTCAATGGAAATTAACGAGAGACTTCATTTTTGTTAATGGACTGTTTTTATTCCTTTCTATTAATTCAACACTAAAAGACGTTGGTGGTAAGACAACTAAATGAAAGATAAATTACTTTACTTATTACCCATAAAATCTTTTGAAAACTATCAGTAATTAAATATATGGCAGGCATGTAATATTAGATATAAAACAACCAAGCATACAAAACTTATGAAAGAGGGATTTGATTATAACAGTAGGAAAAATTTAAGCGATTGAGTCAACAACATAGTATCACAGATAACCTGACAAGCTGACTTGTTTAGAAAAAAATGTTCAAAGCAATGAAATTTCATTTAAGGAAAGTCTAGCAACAATTTAACCATCCTTTTATAGTTCAGATTCATTGAAGACACCAAATAAAATCAAGTTAACCTTTACCCCAAAAATCCAATACACATTGAAAAAACAATAGATACCTGTGTTAAAGAGCATACCTACTAGCATTATTGTCTATTGAGGCAGACTTTAAAGCTCGGTCAAGCCAGTAAAAGGAACTTATGCTAAATAGAAACAAGAAAATATAAAGACCAATTGATTGTCACCATATGACACTTCAGAAATTCTTATCAATCAATACACCAAAAATTATCTGTTGTGAAAATCCAATAAAACAATATATACCATCCTTGAGCATGTTTCTAAAAAATATCTAACAACTATATTGAAATCGTATCAAACAATTAATCATATTTCTTTGCTCATTCAACGTATAAGATGACCAACTAAGAATATTCAAAGAAATGCACCTCCCATGAGAAATACTCTTGTTCAAAAAATATTCTATGCATGACATATATAAAGAGCTAAGAAGAAGCATTAGTTCCTTAACTAGTTTTTGGAGAACCAAAAGCATATAAATATTTTACATAAAAACGTATTTACTATTAGTATGCAACATAAAACACATTATAATATGAACAAAAAAACTTCAATTATACAATTATGCTATTCTTTGGTGCTTAGCACAAATCAATCCAAGCAAGACAATAATCTTGAAACCTACAAGATATTGGGATGATCTTTGATACAAATGTACCTATCGTGAATAAGGGGAAATGGCTTTGCTTTAAAGGTAAACTCTCTCACCTTTCCTTGAGTAGCTATTGCATTACCCGGGGTCTTGAATAGCATTTCATTTCATATTTAACATAATTAATTATGACAATAAACTACCATATGCTCCATTGCTTTTGTGTATTTTTAATATGTTTCACTGCACGTTCAACCAATGAAGCTATCAAGAGAACACAAGACTAGGAGACACAAGGAAGAATACAGCAGGATGTAATGTCCACATTTTTAGGTTCCCTTGTAGTGTAGTTGGCACTAACCTTGTCTATATGTCTCACGTGAACAGAGGAGCTATTTGATGATTCCAATGAGCTCAGAAGGTTTGGAGGACCCATATGCCACTTTTCGGTGTGATTTCTGACTTCCGGTGTGCTCTCCAAGATTCCTGCAGAGGGCGTTTATTTATAGTAAGTCACCCGGTTGGCTCCGTTTATCATTATTCTTCATCTGGATCACCCCACTGCAGTCAATTTCGATTCCAATGCATTCCGACAGTTTCTGCAGAATTAGTGTATTAATAGCTTTATTTTAATTATTTTACTAAGGTCGCTAACTATTATTTAAAATATTTTAAAAGCACCTCAATGTTATAGCTCATCGGAACTAGGATGAAATGTTTGAAATCATGGATACATAAAAATGGGACCATGTGTGTCAAATTATGCTTATTATAATTAAAAGGTCCTTTTCAGAGCTAAAATGGAGTTTTAATTAAAAAATAAAAGTTTTCGGAGATTTCGGCGAAAAAAGTATAAAAAGGCATCTGAGGGGCTCACTTGGATTATTAAGATTATTATCCATTTGTTTGAAAACCCTTGCGGTTCTAGAGATTGGACTTGGTTCATCTCAGTCTTCCTGATGACGAAAACCATCTTGGAGAAAATTGGCTGTAGTGGTTAAAGATCTACCCAGGCTAATGTTTGTTGGAGATATCGATTAGGTCTTTCACAATGCATTCAAAGATTTGGTTTTCTAATTTGTGAGTCTCTTTCAGGCAATCAAATTCCTTGGGCGTCTAGAGACTTTAAAAATTATAAACATTCGCTATTGTTTGAGGCATTTGGTGATTTTTTTGGTAGGCAAGTGAAGATATTGTTGGGCGTGAGTATTTTGGTACCGTAGGTGTGGGGTTAGTAGCAATTTTGTTTGATAAACCTATGCATTTGAATCTGTTGGGCGTGGAGCAACAAATCTATAGACTGGGTGGCTAGAATGAGCAAAGTAGAAGACATCAAGGGGTCAAACCGTCTGAATATAAACCATTTAATTTGGGCATGGACATTGTGGGCAGTTCGAGCTCTTTATTGACTGGAAAATATCAATCATCTAGGAGCATCAAGGCTGCAGCTGGTTGACCATTTTTTATAACCAGTATTTGTCATATCTTCAGCTATAACCCTTCCTATGCAAGCTTGGCATTACAAGCAAGTCAACCTGAACAGAGGGAAGAGACGTTTGGACTGTTGGACGTCATCTATATCACCCAATATTCATTCCAGATTGGGATAAGTGCTCAGTTTGTGACCTGGTGCAAGCTAGGCAATTATTTTGTGTTATCCAAGTAAATTTGTGGTTGTTGTTATAAGCTTCATTACTCAGCTATATCAAAGGAAGGATTGCTGCAACTGGCAATGCAAATTAATTATCGATTCAGTTTATTGTAGCTTTATATCAGGTCAAAAATTTAATACAATACCTCTGTATTATTGCAGCAAAAGTTAAATAAAGAAAAAAAATCTTAGTCTATGTTCATTGTGCTCTCTTTCCTTCAGTTGATTAGTATAAATGCAAAGAATAATATATCATAAGCTTGGCAAAACGAAAATTTTTACCTCTGCCAAGCCCAAAAGCAATACAAACATATGACTAAAAATTCAAAGTGGAAAGTAAAAGCAAAAAATTGAGTCACATTTGGGGCGAGACATTACAGTGGTATCAAAGATGGTTTCCCTTGTTGGAGTATAACTTTTGCTTCAATTCTTCAGTTGCATGTCAGAGTTTTAGTAGTGTTTAACAATTTCAGTGGTTCACATCTATTTTGCATGTTGGTGACCAGCACCTGCATGTCTATGTTTGTGCCTCTTTGACAGTTGTTAGAAGCAAAGTTAAAAAGATGACTATAGCTAAGTCTATATTTGAGTTGATGCAAGAATTGAGCATACTAATGAAGGACCCTAACATTAAAAAGACACATTCAAGGATTGTTGCAAAACCTAAATATTTAGATGGAGAAGATGCGACATATAAGGTATGTGTGATAGAGCCCCAGAACGACCTCTTGGACATGCATGTTACTGGTGATGATGATGATTTGTTTGACAAAAAAGACAAATCAGCAGCCTTGAATACTAATTCAGATTCATCCAGTGATGATTCTAAGACTAATGACTTCCTAGATGATTCTGGTAGAGCTGATGTTTATGATGAGTTCAGTAATGTACCTTAAGAAGAAGAGCATGTTGAGGATAATTATGATGATGTCAACAAATCGTCTAATGATAATGGTTCTATATTTAATTTTGATGATGATGATATAGGTGGTGTTTGGTTTGCACCTCAAACAAAAGCCTATGGAGGGGAATGACTATAATGATGCCAGTATTAGGAAGTTGGACAGTGATTTATTCACAAAGGCAGCCAATCATGAGGAGTATAGTGATCACATTTTTCTTGAACAGAGCAATCAGCCTTTTAGCACTTGGGGTTCAGGTGTGATAGCCCCTAAGCATGATGAGGATCCTGTTTGGGATGAATTTACTTTTGACCATAGTGTTGTTCTAACTTCATCTCCACAGTTATGCATGAAGGATGGCATTGATGGCATTGATGGTGTTGTTATCAATCTTGAAAACAAATCTGATTTTGTACTGTGTGATGTTGATCTAACTTCTCGGGAGTTTTGAAATATGCCAACCAATATTTGTGCAATTTTCTGAATTTTTTTGTAATGCAAAATTGATGCCCTAATTTCTGATTTTTAACTACTACTTAAACCTTAGTGTGCTGATGTAATTTTTTAAGTTTTATAATGCATGAACAGTAGTAAATAATGCAACCAAAAGATAGAAAAAACTTGTAACAAATAACAATAGCATTAAATCACTAACATAGCATGATTAGATCCTTCAATATAAGCCAAAAAATGTCTGATATAAACCTTCAGTTTCCTGCAGTAGACTATGAATGCAAATTACAAAGTAAAGTGGACTTCAAACATGTGCCACAACATGAAGAAACCCCAGTAATGAAGATGCAACTAACTCTAGCTAGGCGAAGCTGCTCCAGCTACAAATATGCAACTAAATGATGAAGAAACAACTGAAATAACCCTACCAAGGGTGTGCTGGCCTGCTGGACTGATGTTAGGGCTTTACCACCCTAGAAGATCTGAATTAGAACCTCTATCTTGCACAACTCCCCCTTCAAAGCAGAAATCTAAATGCCGATGCAAACTGACATGAAACTAGCAATGATCTCCATTGAAGCACATAGGAATGTTTGTCATGAAGTCCTCCTTGGAAGAAGCTAGGGTTTCGTCCGACTTCCTCTTGATTATCAAGGGTTTTCGTCTTTAGAAAATTTGCCACTATGTAGAGCAAAAAAGCAGATATAAAATTGTGATTGATGATTAATTCCTTCAACTCACCTTGTATAAATACACATATCCTTATAACTCCCAATCTGGCCGACCTAGGTTTAGGCAACTTGAATTGTTTTAATTTATTTTTAAGCTTCCTTTTCTTGGGCACCAAATTCCAATTTATATTTATTTTATTTTTTATTCTTCTCCTTATTCCTCCAAGGGTCATCCAAGCCCATATATCTATAAAATATATTTTGGCATAAATATTTAAATATCTTTCACTCCTTTTTGGGCACCCAAACACAAAATAATAAAATATTATTTTGATATCTAATTTTCGCATGACATTACAAGTTATGCCTGAAGCATGACAAAGAGGAAGTTGATTTGAAGGTGCATGATTATGAAGACCAATCAGAAATTTTGCATGGAGGTGTTGGGTCTCATAAGTTACATCCTTTAGAGGGTCAACTAAGAGCAAATGAAGGTATGGTTGTGGCAGCTCTAACCCATTTTGATCATGTTCATAAGATGATGGCAGGTTTGTGTTGGAAGGTTCTAGGGAATCATGACGGTTTTGAGAGAGGTCCATCTCTTGCCTGTAATGTCCCCTCTTCAGTCCTAAGCTTCCAAGTGATCGTTGGCCTATTTTTGAAGTCCCATAGGCTATTCAGAGGCATTTCAAGGGATTCCAAGATTCTTGGAGGATTCTTTAATGTCCCCATTTTAGCCATACGCTCTTTTGTGTTTGATAGCCTATTTCCAGAAGCCCATACGCTAGTCAGAAGTGGAAATTAGGGTTTCCTATTTTGTAGGAGGTTTCTAATGAGCTTTTGAAGGTTTGCATGTGAGAGCTTTTGATGCATGTCTGGTGGAGCTTTCTGGGTTTTTGGAGAGCTTCAAGATGAGGTAACATGCATGACAAGAAAATGACATGCATTTCTAGCAGATACTTTTCATGCGAGAAAGTTTTCTGGTTTCGTTCTGGGTTTTCAGAGAGCTTCACAATGTTGTGACATGCACCTGAAATAGGTAACTTTTCTGGACTTACTACTTTTAGCAAGTTGTGACAGCTGCTCAGAATGTGGTTAAAATGCATTTGGACACACTTACTATTTTTCACAGTATGCTATTTATAGTAAGTGCTATTTTTAGCAGGGTTTCAGCAAGCCAATTCAGAGGCTATTTCAGGCAGGTCAGTTTGAGCAGTTGGTTTCCTGCACTCTTGGAGCTTTTTTGGTAAATTCAGCATTTTGGTGAAATATTTCGCTAAGGCATGGAGGACGCCTAGTTTGGTGAGATAATGTTTTTAAGTGAAAATATTTCCTTTACAAAAGTGGACGACTTCATAAGGGGATTATTTATGTTGCTTATAATGTTTATTTTCACTTAATATTTTGGATGCCTACATTATGCTTTAAATAAATTTTGATAAAGATATTGCCTTCTTGGAAATGGACGACTTGGAGAGATGATGAAATGAAATGAAAATGACAAAGGTGAATGTGAATGTGAATCTCATGTGGGCGCCCTAATTGGAGGGAAATGAATTTGAATTCGTGAAGAAGCTTATAAATAGGAGTGTTGGGCTTCATTCTTAGCATCCATTGAAAATTCTAACAAAGTGCTGCCAGAATGGTTACTCGCTTCGAGGAATGCATACCTCCTAGCAAAGCTTAGTTTCTTGTTTGAAAGATAGCAACTAGCTAAGATAAAGACTGTTCTTTACACTAAAGAACGGATTGAGCATATTGGAGATGTTTACTTTTGATATTTTCTAAAGTTTGTGAAGTGTTTTCTCAGTTTTTGGCTTACTGGTTTGGTGCTTGCAGAAGCACGTTTTTGCTCATTGCTCTCTTGTTGATTTTTTGCTCATTCTAGGTATTGACCCTATGCACTTGTCTTCTTTGGGCGCCTCATGATGGTGAGTTCCATATTTTATGGATGAGAAATGAATTTTTAATGCTGGTCGCCCTACTCCTTGAGGGTCGTACTTCCTGCTTGGTTGCCTTGGGAAATGTGCCAGAAGTTTTGGAGCTATTTGGTGAGGTTTAATGGTTTGAACATGGTTTCCCTTCCTCCTAGAGTTGTTTGCACTTGATCTCATGTCTTTTGGAGGAGTCTACATCAAGTAATGAGCATTTTGGTGTGTTTATGCTTGCTGGTTTGAGTTCCTTGTTTGCTGGCTTTTTCATATCAGATTGTAGAAGTTCTGATTTTTGGTTGTTTTCATTGTTGGGAAGTTTGAGAAGTTTGGAGAATCATATAATAACATTTTCCAATGATTGGGCAGCCATATCTCATTCTAATTTGCAGATTATATTATATTGTAAGACTAATTATCAGTAGTACTGATTCAGTCATCTTATTTCTGCAACTTTACTTTTGTAATTCCTACGATTATGGAAAAGGCAAGCCTCGCTGTCTTTACATTCAGCATTTTACATTTTTGTACTACCCGTTGAACAAGCGAAAGGGGTCAGCAAGCCGCCCAACTCTTTACTTTCAATACTTTGTATTTCTCATCTTGTTGATCGGCTGAACTGTCAAAACTAGTCCCGCTAAATAAGTGGTCGAGTTGCATAAGCATTGTAATTTCCAGCACTTTTCAATTTATATGCTAACGATCTCCGACACCATATGCTATCACCTCGCCCACACTGGGATCTTGGTGAACATTCTTGGTTTGGGTTACTTTCCAGCTAGTTATTTGGTTTTTCTCACACTAACACGTGAAGTGTTGTGGCAAAAATTTGAAAAATTGTAAGGGGGTTATTTCAAATTCTTGTCAGCATTTCAGGGAGGTAATTGCAGTGGTTTGCTAGAGTGTTTTCTAGGTTTCCCTGGGTTTTCTGGGATCCTTGGTGGGCAATACTTACTACTTTTGGCAGTATGCTATTTTTAGTAAGTGCTCTTTATGGCAATGGTCCTAGCAGAAGTTCAATATTGGGTTTCTAGTTTTGGAAGGGGTGATAGTTTTAGTTGTTGAGTTCTGTCATTTTTGGCAGTTCAGTGCTTCCACCATCCTTGGAGTGTGAAAAAGCCAAAAATGGCAACTTAAGTTATTAAGTTATAAAGTTCAAAAAAGGCCCCTTCGACCCCCACACCTAGCCTTGGTAACCTTAAGTTATTTTTAAAAGGTGTTTTTTATCATGCTAAAGTGGATGCTTAAGTTGGAGTTTTAAGTGAAATTTGAATAAAGTAATATTTTCTCAAGGGTGGCATCCCATTTGGAGGGAAAAGAGTTTGAATTTCTGGGATCCAAGTTCTTATTTATACCCTCCTCTTGCTCTCATTTGGCTTATGCAAACTTATGATAACGAAGTTGTTAGTGTTTTATAGCTTTTCCTTTAGTTCACGGTTGGTCGGCCTTCATGTTGCAATTACTATTTTATATTTCTCATCTTCTACGGGAGCCGACCTAGATGAGAAGTCACCTAGTTTTGTATATATACAAGGTAGTGATCATTCATTTAAACAACACAAACATTCTCTCATCATTCGCATTCCTAAGCAGCAGATCAGTTTTCAAAGAAGAAGATCATTCATTCCAATTCACTCATTTAAGAAGTTGCACTTGTAGCAGATCATTCTATAGCAGCAGATCATTTAGTAGCAGCAATCCGATCTCAAGGAAAATCACATTCATTTGTATCTTTGCATCAAAGAGAGGTGTTTTTATTCATTGTACTAATTCGGCCTTGAGTAAGTGTAATGTCCCCTTTTTAGTGTAAGCACTTAACCCCGAATCTTGTATTCAAAGTGTTTCTCAAAGAGACATTAGAAATATTAGAGGTCAATAAATTTTGGTAATAACATCTAATAAGATCAAAGATGATACCAATAATTCATTCTTATCAAAGGATCATTCATTTCCTTCACTATGAATGATTCTTCTATAATACATTTCATAAGTATATTAGGGTAAATATCAAGATCTCTCAAGATCACATAGATGGAATCATTCTATCTATCATCATAGTGAATGATTAGAGTCATTACTACTTATAAGGCTCACTAATTACTACAAGCACCATTATTGGATAGTTGGGAATCATATAATATACATATGTATATGCCTAAATATATACTCACCAATTGTTATTTGTCACTCTAATTTTCAGCCTAATATATATTCAAATATATTCATACATCCTAATGTACTTAATATATTTATCAAATATCAACTATTAGTATCTATCTTTTATTAACATAAGCTTGAAATCATAATCTAGTTCTTAGAGTCATGAATTAATCATTATCACATAATTGAGTATGATACACAAATATATGTATAACTATCAATTACCATAAAATATATTTATTAACATATGAATTGCATATACAGGAAATATATTATATTTAACATATTTGTATTCGTCATATATATTTTAAATACTATATGACAAATACCAACCTTTACTACATTCTTTAATTTATTCATTTAGTATCATTTATTTATTCTTGATTAATTTTCAACATAAATAATAATTATTTAATTTATAACAGAAATTACCTTTCTGTCTGGATGGGTCTGCAGATACCCCTTTCTCTCTTCCACCGTACTCCCTCCTCTTTCCTATGTTCCCTTTTTTCTTATATGCTTTTAATCTCCCACTCTCTCCTCCTCAGGCCGCTGGTTGTCTTTGCCTAAATTCCGCTTAATCTCTCAGAATACGCGATTTCCAGAGGGTATCCTTTTCTGTTGCTCCCGTGATTTATTTCTCCTTCATTCGTTCATGTCCCTCACCATCTTACTTCCTCTTACTTTATATCCTTTTCTCAATGAGAAAAGATGCGCTTCTTTAAGGAAGGTTGTGTTCTTTCATTTTGGAGGGACGTGACTTGCTGCTTATGATTAATCACTCAGCTTTGTATTTGATGACTATTATTTATATTGTTTTTAGGTGTTTATTTTAATATGCTTATATTTATATTTTATTCAATATTTATACTTATATTTATTTTGATATATTTATATTCATATGTTATTCAATATTTATATATATTTGTATTTCATCTTTTATTCAATATATTTAGATTTATAAGTGTAATATTATCTTTGTAATTAAATTGCTTATATATATATATATATATATATATATATATATATATATATGTTTTGTTACTTATTTATTTATTTGAGACATAGTTATTATTTTGATATTTGGTTTATTTATTTTTGTCTCAATATTTCATATCGGTTTTTACAATTCCGGGGACATGACAGTAAGGCCTAAGTTGTAAGCAGATTTCTGCACTTACTCATTTGATATACAGATAAGAGAGATCATTTCTTGCTAGGTTTTTCTCCCTTGAGTAGGAGGGTTTTCCTAGGGTATCTTGTTGTGTTCATTGTCTTATGTGTTGCATTTTCTGATTGCTTTCATTTCTGATCCTGAAACTAACATGCTAAGAAAAGATCTGATCAGATTTATTTCAACAGTCAAGTCAACTTTTCATCTAGGGGAGATCTTGAAGTATTGCAGATCTGAGGTTGCAAATTATTACAAACCTAAGGGCAGATCTTTGAAGGTGAATTTGTGCGGAAAAAGATGGTGAACAGTGTCAAGGTAGAAGATAGGCTTGATGGAGCTTCTAACTTCAACTCTTGGAAACCCAGGGTACTCATTGCATTAGAGGAGAATGATCTTCTTGATTTCGTGGAAAGTGAAATGCCTGAGCCTTCTAATGATACTGAGAAAATCCAGTGGAAGAAAAATGGCACAAAGGCTAGAAAGATCATGATAGACTATGTGAAGAATCACCTAGTACCGATCATCTCCAAGTTGAAGACAGCTAAAGAAATGTTTAATACTCTAAAAGGATTGTATGAGATCAACAATACTAGCAGAGCCCTTGCTTTGAGACAACAGCTTCACCATGTAAAAATGGCTAAAGATGCTTCAGTCATCTCATTCTTTATGAAGATTGCTGATTTAAGAAATCAGTTGAGTGCTATTGGGGATATAGTTGCAGACTATGTTGGCACTAAATGGCCTTCCCCAATCTTGGGAACCCTTTATTCAAAGCATCCGTGGGAGATCCAAGTTGCCCAAGTTTGATCGTCTTCAAGCTGATTGTATTCAAGAAGAGTTCAGGATGGCAGCAAGAGGAATTGGGTGAAACTATCATGATGTAGAAAATCAAGTTCTTGCTACACATACTTCTAGAGAAAGAAGCAAAGGAAGAAAGAGGAATAGAGACAGAGAATCAGATTCTACCCCAAAACCAAAGAAGAAGAAGGATCTCTCTCACATTCAATGTTTCAGGTGTGACAAGTATAGTCACTTTGCTCGAGATTGCAAATTAAGGTCTACACAACATGTTTCTACTGCGGAAATTGACATAGGGACATCTCAGAAGGAGCCAAGCTCTAAAGTCGATTCAGAATGTTTCTTATTCTAAAGTCGATCAGTTTCTTCGAACAGGAGGAATTAACATTCAGAGGGAGTTTGACAAACCAACAAAGGCAACCTTGGATGAGGAGGTCAAGAGGTTGATGTGGGCACTTGGAGCTTCAAAGGGAGTCACCTCATCATGAAGACTTCTTGTAGTGTATATTTCTCTGAGACGGAGAAATATGAGGTGAAAGCCCTTCTGGTGTATATTTCTCTGAGACAGAGAAGTATGAGGTGAAAGCCCCTGTAGCGTATATTTCTCTGAGACGGAGAAATATGAGGTGCGAGCCCTTGTTCATCTCTAAAATTGAGATGGGACGTCATGTTGAGAGACTCCATGACGACATCAAGTTGAGAGACTCCATGATGAACTCTTGTACATCTCTGAGACTGAGATGTGGGTGCGGACATTATAAGTGTCATGTTGAGAGACTCCATGACAAGGATATCTGGAAAATACCTCCCTAGCTAAGATGGAGTGTTAGTGTTTTATAGCTTCGGGAGCTATTTTCCTTTAGTTCAAGGCTGGTCGGCCTTCACGATACTGAATTGATAGTGCCACTCCACTCATGTAAATATCAATCCCTAATTTGTAGGATCAAAACATGCATTACTAAAGTGTTATCAATCCTCCAAACAGCTAACTGAAGCAAGGTGGGTTCCACCTTCCATTTGGGTGCCCCATGTGCTCCTATCTTGTAGGAGCTCTTCTTGGACATCCCCACATGTTCCTATCATTTACGGATAATCACAAATATCAATTTACATGTTCATTTCATTCAAATTTAATCTCTTTCTAATCCTAGTGTTGGGGAACACTTTCCAAGGACTTAGGAGATGCATGAAATATGTTTAGGATTGCAATTAAATGGCATCCTATTCCCAACATTCTCCCACTTGGCATTATACATTGCAATTATTCTAAACAAGGAATCATTATTATAATCAAGTATAGGGCTCAAGGCCAATGGCCTTCCTGCGCCAAGAGAACTTATCTGTAGGAACTAGTTTCGTAAGATAATTTGCAGTATTGATCAAAGTGTCAACTTTCTCAATCAATACCCTCCCACTCTCAACCATTTCTCGCACAAAGTGATATTGAACATCAACATGCTTAGTACGAGCATGATACATAGGATTTTTGGCTAAACAAATAGCACTCTGACTATCACATTCAAGTCTAATTTGCTTGCAATTAAAACCAATACCTTTCCCAATCTTTGTAACAAAACTGCCTCTTTAGAGGCATGTGTAGCAGCCATGTACTCTACTTCTGTGGTGGACAAAGCAACCGTGGGTGTAAGAGACCAGGTGTCTCTCAACCCGATCACTGGCCAATAATACTGAAGTTTTGTTTGTTTTTCTGTATTTTGATTTTTTTGGTGTTTTTTGCAATAAAAAGAGAAAATGCGATTTTGCTAGAAAATGCTTGAAAAATTATAATAAAATTCCAGAAGACTATATTGATTGAAATAAGTCTACCAAACTGATGCCTGATGATTTATTTATCTTCCAGGAATAACTCACTATGAAATACAATCATACAAATAAAAAGGCAAGCTAATATTTAAAGAACCTAAACTAGGTTGCAGCCGCCTCAAGAGAGAGTCAATAAAGGTACGGCCAAATGGATGAAGCCAGTTACAGATCTACAAATCAATGCCAGAGCTCCAGAATCCCTAGGCACTCAGAATAAAAGAAGCAAAGGCTCACAAATCAAGATGTCTGGCTAAATATGGATGGTACGGCCTTGCTGCTGTGTTAGTACGGCTTGTACCAGAAATCAAGAATTCGTACTGCCTTGTAATTTGTGCCAAATGCAAAAAAAAACACTGCCAATGTATTAATCTCCTTCTGGAAAGAAAATCGATCCAATCTCTGAATATAAAAACTCCACGATGAACTCTATAATAACCCCTAGATGAAGCTATTCAACTGACAATCTTCAACTGATATTGCACAGTCTCAGTATGCATGATTTTGAAGAGGAAACGTTCTCCAAAATCTGATGATCTGCAGAAACCCTGGTTTCTCAAACCCCAATGCTCTCCGAGAGAAGAATAAAGACAAATTAGAATAATCAACATCAGAGTTCAATTTTCCTTCAATTGAATATATAAGCTCTCTCAAGAATTCGACCCCCTTTTCAAAAAATCACTTAAAATGCATTTAATAATATATTTTGCCTCTTCTTTGACTTAGGCTTTATTATTAAATAAATGGCCTCCCTTTTTATTTAATGAATATTAAACTCATCAAATATTAAATTTTCCCTTTATTATAAAGTATTAAAAATACTTTATAATTTGCCATTTTAATAATAACTTTTAATATTTGATTAAAATGACTTTATATTATAAAGTCAAATTAATAATTCCTTTAATTAATATTAAATGCTTCCAATAACCCCGGTTTGCTCAACCAATCATCAAACCGGGTCAATACTGAGTTGATCAGCTAAATCAGGTGCCCTGCTAAAAATAGCAACCCTGCCTACCTGACTTACTATAAATAGTAAGTACCTCTAAATCGCTCTATGAGTGTCTGCAGAACCCCAAACCTGAATCAACTGCTGGAGCAAATGTTCCCAATGCTAGATAACTGCCTCAAATGATCCTCTAAACACTTTTTCCAGCCTACGAGGATCTGAATAATAGGCTAACCTCTGACACAACGGTACCGCCTAGGAAGGGGGCATTACAGTGGGTTTCCTCTTACTCATCCAACTAACCGCAGCTCCAAACAAAGTAAACACAGCCACTTGTCGACCTCTAACTATCCAGGTCTCCTGCCCAATCTAATTCAACAAAACCCTATATGTCCAATGATCCGTGCATAATATCAATATCATTAGCACCATGATAAACCAAACAATAATTAGATGTACCTCGTAAATATCTAAACACCCTCTTAACATAAGTCCAATGTTCTTTACTAGGGTTAGACATAAACCTACTTAGAACTCCCACTACTTGGGCTATATCTGGTCTTGTACAGACCATTGCATACATCAAACTATCAACTACACTAGCATATGGAATTTCAGACATTTCCTCATGATCAAAATCAGATTTAGGACCCATGTCTAAACTTAACTTCATGTATATGGAGTAGCTTTCTGTCTCACAATTCCTGCATGCTTACAATAATCATCAAATTCCTTAGAACAATATTCACCACCATTATCTGATCTCAACAATTTTATCTTATGATCTGATTGTTTCTCAACTAAAGCCTTAAATTCTTTAAACTTATTCAACACATCAGATTTGTTATGTATAAAATAGATCCAAGTGTATCTTGAGACATATCAATAAATGTGACATAATATCTAAATTTTCCAATAGAGTCAATATCCACAGAACCCGTAACATCTGAATGAATAATCTCTTAAAATCCTTTAGCTTTATTTGTTCCATTAGGAAATGAAGATCTAGATTGCTTTCCAAACACACAATGCTCACAAAAATCATTTTTGCCAATATTATAATCAGGAATACCATCAACCAATTTCTTATTAAGAATGTTCCTAAGACCTTTTTCAACAATGTGGCCCAATCTGTGGTGCCACAACATACATGTATTTTCAGCTTCAGTTACATTTGCTAATTTATTCAAATTGGAGGTATTAAGCTTAAACAAAGTCCCAATCTGAGATCCTTTAGCAACCACCATATTCCCTTTCACCAATCTGCAACTACCTTTGTCAAATGTCACATGCATTCCAAAATCATTGAACTTAGATACAGAAAGTAGATTTCTATCAAGTCCTGGAATATGTAAAACATTATTAAGGGACTTAACCCTACCATCATTGAAACACAACTTTACCTCTCCTTTGCCCACAATCTTTGTTGTGTTATTATCTCCAAAGAAGACACTCCCTCCATCATATACAGTATACTTAGTGAACCATTCCTTGTTAGGAGTCATATGATAGGAGCAACCTGAATCAATAAGCCAAGAGTCATCACTAACAATTTTACATGAAATGATCAATGCATCATTACCGTCATCCGAGGATTTCTCTGTAGAAGCATCAAAACTCTTTTTCTTGTTCTTACAATCCTTCTTTACATGTCTCACAGTTCCAACACTTTACCTTACTCTTACGAGGGGTTTTAGACCGTCCTTTGGACTTACCCTTTCCATTCTTGTCTCCCTTAGGTTCCTTTTCCTTAGGCCTACCTCTTACAAACAAGGCATCTTGGGATCCTGTTTTAGACTTCCTCCTCATCTCCTCTGATAAGAGAGCAAGAATTATATTGTCCATCTTAGAATCTGCACCACTACCACTGATAGCAACAATTAGATTTTCCCAAGACTCTAGTAAAGAACAAAGTAACAAAATGCATTTATCTTCATCTTCTAGCTTTACATCTACAAATACTAACTGACTTAGAATCAAAAATTTGAAAGCATTTAAATGATGTGCAACAAAATCACCATCTTTCATCTTTAAAGAATACAAATGTCTTTTCAAATACAACTTATTAGTAAGACTTTTGGTTCGATAGATATCACCTATCCTCTTCCACAATTTATATGCGGTAGCTTCAACTAAAACATTCAAGAGAACAACATCAACAAGACATAACCTTATTGTCCCTCTTGCCTTCTTATCAAGCTTAGCCCAATCCTCATTTGACATCATTGTAGATGGCTTTGTCTCATTACAAACAGCTAACCACTAATCTCTCTCTTCAAGGAGATCCTCCAATTTTAGTTTCCACATCTCATAACTAGATCCATTGAATCTTTCAAAATCTAGACGAGAAGTAGAACTCATTGTAACACACTTCTTTTACAAATCTGCAATAACACAAGAGTAAAGGCTCCAACTATAGCCAAAAACCTTCAGACTTTTAAGAGAAAGGCGTCCCAAACCCTAACCAACCATTAGCTCTGATACCAAATCTTGAAAATGAAGGTAATATTGTAGCTTAAAACTTGTAAAACTATGAGACTGTAGATCTAATTAAGTGTTCTTTGTCACAATTCTTTGTGAAAAATTAATTTGTTTAGATCAATTTTACCAATTACAGAAAGAGACAGAAGATTGTAGAAGAATGAGACAAGGAGATAGAAGTGACATAGCATATACGTGGAGAAACCCTTTCAGGAAAAAACTCCACCAGAATCAATAGTGCTTGTATTATTTAACCTTAGAACAAGATTACAATAATACTGTATCAATCCTTGATTGATATGCTTCCTTTCCTTCAACAATCTTTCTTCACAACCTGCAATAAACTCTCATGGAACTCTCATACACTTGTTGCAATTAATAGACAATTAATAAGCCTGTAAACTCATAAGAGCATGTAAACTCATAAGAGTTGTACAATACAAAAGCATAAAGCTCCTCACAAAAATCTACGCCTAGATTGGGCAAGTAGAGTTCCACAATGTAATATGAAGTCAAACCAAAGTCATCCTCAATTTAGGCACCCCGAACTTAACACTTAACTGAACTTTGTTCAAGAAGATATGCAAACTTCACCTCAAAGTTGGAACCCAAGAATAGGCCCACTTGACCGAGCCTTGCAAATATCTTCTCATGCAAAAGGTGTTAACTGAAAGATGCCAACTTGGGCACCCAAGGTGGTCCCAAGTCAATCTTAGTTAACTGAAACATATCTCTCCACCAATTCATGCAAACATTATGCATGAATGATTATCCCCAATTAACTGAAAGTATCCACCTGTTATTTGTCATGCAACTGAAGTCATTAGTCATGCAACTCCAGTCAACTCAAGTCAACTAGCATTCAACTCAAAATAACTACATGCAACTAAAGATAACTAAACCATAACTGAACTGAACTAATACTGAACTGATAGTGCCACTACACTCATGTAAATATCAATCCCTAATTTGTAGGATCAAAACATGCATTACTGAAGTGTTATCAATCCTCCAAACAGTTAACTGAAGCAAGGTGGGTTCCACCTTCCATGCAAGTGCCCCATGTGCTCCTATCTTGTAGGAGCTCTTCTTGGATGTCCCCACATCTTCCTATCATTTATGAATAATCACAAATGTCAATTTACATGTTCATTTCATTCAAATTTAATCTCTTTCTAATCCTAGTGTTGGGGAACACTTTCCAAGGACTTAGGAGATAGATGAAATATGTTTAGGATTGCAATTAAATGGCATCCTATTCCCAACAAGAACAAATCTAGACACCAACACTCAAAGATAGTGAGCATCTTCTGCTTCGAGGTATTATAACTTTTCCCATTCAACCTCTGACTACTTTCCCACATGATGTTGGTCAAAAACGCCATCCCTCCCGTTTTCCAAAAGCACAAAAAATGAGGTAAAATTCGGTGATTAGTTGGCACGAACACAAGGCAATCAACTGGTACCACGATTTTTAAAAAATCATCAATCAAACAGAGCCTTAGAAACTCAAGATTTTGTCCAAAAATCAAGAAAAAATCAGACTTCGCCCGACAACCCTAGGTGGCAAAAAGGCAAAAAAAAAATCTTCAAAAAATTTGCAACTTCACGAACAGAACAGCTTCACGAATTTTTCTCAGAAAAATCCGTCAAAAAAAATAGCTCAATTTTTCAGAAAAAAAATTGTCAAAAACTCTAGATAAACAAATTGTAGAAAAAATGAAACAAACCCTAGGCCCATGAAATTCTTCAAACCAGCAATTATTTTTTTTGCAGTATTTTTTTGCTCTAATACCATGAAATGATAATTGATATTCGATATTCATTATTTGTTATTACAACAAGCAGAGGAATACTCCTTTTATAATAAATTACAAGATGATGTTTCTAAAAAGGAACAAGCATGAACTAAAGAGAACAAAAGAAATAAACAAAAAGTTACTAAAAACTAACTGAAAGCTAACTAACGACTAACTAACAACTGAGATGACCATTAAAGATTGCAATAATACTTTAATAAATTCATCATATTTTGCTTTGATGTTTTCTAGTGGTTGCATTTTTGGTGTGTTGTCCCTAATTTTTGACTTGTTAAAAATTGGGATAACCTATCAAACTGTTGATAAAATTTGAAGATCTTCTCTTCTAAGGCACGTTTTACGAGGTGCAAAGATTGGAAGGTCTCAATTTTAAGTCTATAATCCTTTGGGTTATCACTTTTTACGCAGTCTCGTCCGTTTTTGTTAAATTCTGAGTCATTTTTAGTGTAATTTTGGTTAATTTCGGGTTTTTCTGACATCATTGCAAGTAGGAGATTTTGAGCTTCACTGCAAGTCAATAATAGGAACTTTTTGGTTATATTGCAAGTATAGGAACTTTTTAAGTCCATTACAAGTTACTTTTTCATTTAAGTTACTTGCAATGGCATTTAAAAATTTTGATTTCATTTAAATAACTTGCAAGTGCCTCAAAAAGGTCCAACCTTTATTCTTTTTCTTTTGTTTTGCTTGCAAATAGGTGAAAAAGACCCGATTTTCTTTTGTTCTACTTGCAATAGCATGTAAAAAGCCCGATTTCACTCGTAAAGTGATTAAAAAGGTCCGATTTTAGTCAAATGTTTGCAATATCATTTTGAAAAACCCAAATTTATTTAAAATGCTTGCAATATCATTTGAAAGGTCTGATTTTATTAAAAGTAACTTGCATTTGTCTTTGAAAAGCCCGATTTTATACTAAGTCATTTGCAAATACCTCAAAAGACCCAATTTCATGTTGAATCACTTGCAAAGAGCTCTCAAAAGTCCGACGCCATTCCTAATCAGAACAGTTCGAGTTCTATTTCATTTGCTTTCCTTATTTCAAGCAGATTTTATAGATCTAGGAGTTTTAAAATCGGGCTTTCAGCTGTTAATA
>VDFB02144718.1:0-25691 GCA_007258455.2 Sequoia sempervirens | reverse complement strand
TGGGACTTGGAAAGACCAATCAAAGACTATCAATGTTTTTGATTAGAGGATAGAAATGAAAAGAAGTGAGAAAAAAAGGTCTCGACCCCATACAACTTACTTATCCAACAAGACTCAAGAATGAGTAATGGAAGAGGTAGAAGAGGGACCTTTCTTCCTTCTACAAACAATAGTCCAAGCAATACTATCATCCAAATTCCCATTGAAAGGGGAAACAAGAGGGGACACCCCCTAGAAAGACCATCAGCACACAAAAGGGGAATAGAAGGGGGACAAAAGGGCAACCAGGAAAATTGCAACCATCATCGACAATAGAAATATGGAGTTGAGTAGAAGCAACTGGTGGAATAGGTAATAATCATAAAGGAGGAGGAACCCCTATAGGGTCCTTAGGACATGACAAATCTGCACCAAGAGCAAGATGCTCATCAAAATCTTGGGCTCGGAGACATCAACCAAAGAGATATAAGCTTGAACAGTTAGGAGATCATCATTAGCATTCCTCCACCAAGTAGCAGCTCCTTTTTAGTGTAGGAGAGAGCAATCCAAAGCTAGGTGATCAATAGTGAAGCAATGAAAATACCTAAAAGGAAGGCACTCACAATCGAGTGGTTGAAACTAGGGTCTAATTCCTACTGTCATAACCACATTCTCATGAAGAGGCATGGAGCTATCAATATCCACCAAAATGTGAACGTAGGTCAAGCGCCCCATGAAAGAGATGGAATCATCAACCTTCAAAAAGTGACCAATAGAGTTGTCATTGACCGCATAACAAGAATCGTCCAAAATGAGAGGGGAAGATTCGAAAGTCAAACCTGCACAATGCACACATTGAGAGATTTGATAAGGGGGTTGAAGGAGGATGTAGTTTGAGTGAGAGGGAGTGCTCACCCAAGCCCAAAACTAACTTTGAACCGAGCATTTGTCCTCAGATGAAGCAAAGGAAGCAATGAAGAAACCTTTAAAAAAAAGGAAGAGCTCAATCTTACCATTCATTAGGGGTCTCCAAAAGTCCAAAACCCATTTGTGCAGGTTGGGAAGAGAAGGCCAGAAGTTGAAGAAATGACACACCAATCCTCTATGCTGGTAGAAACCCTCATTTTCAACAACATTTACACCACAAACAACCCACCGGGAAGATTTGGCGCAGGAAGAGAGCGATTCACCCGCGAAGGGCAGAGTAGAGCCAAACCTGGTTGCCATAGCGTAACAATGAACCCCACAGAAGAGATAGGCATGAGAGGACGGGCAGGAGGGGGAAAACTAGCAAGGGGTGCGCGAGCGGGAGAGGTCTCAACAGGGGGTACACAATCAGATGGGGCAGAGCCACCATATTGCAACCCTCCATTGTCCACAGGCGACGAGGGAAGAGGAGAACCCACGCACGAGAGGGGAGAAACTAGAGACGATGTTGAATTAGTAGCCTTCGTTGAAGCCATAGCAAGAGCTCTTGCAGGAGACGCGGAAGACATCGTTTTTAGACACTCTACAATTTCAAATGATTGTTGTCCTATTTAGACAAGATCTTATTTAATATATATAACAATGTAATATTCCTCTTATTTACACTCTTATACAAGTAAGAATATTCATTATTAATGAGCCTTGTATCAGAATTATTAGTTCCTGCAATGGAACCATTACGTAAGCAAGTTCTTAATAATATATTAAACTTTCATGTTCAGCCAATCATACATCGATTTTTCGCTAGATGAAACAGGAAGGCAAATGCTTTGGCCTTAAAGATGCGCATTGT
Source organism: Sequoia sempervirens (assembly GCA_007258455.2). Classification (NCBI taxonomy): domain Eukaryota; kingdom Viridiplantae; phylum Streptophyta; class Pinopsida; order Cupressales; family Cupressaceae; genus Sequoia; species Sequoia sempervirens. The sequence continues at coordinate 23,932 of VDFB02144718.1, read as the reverse complement.
TTACTCAAATATTATGTTGGCATGCTTTACCATGACTGATTTGCCCAAATTTTAATTCAACCCACGTACGAGGCAAAAGAAGGTCGAGAAATCAACGATTTATACATTTGAAACAGGTCATTGACAGATGATGACGTTTTCATGCATGGAAAAATAGTTTGAAGACAGTCGAAATGTGGAAAGAGCGAACTGGTTCAGAAGGATCAGTAATGTCAATCTTTCGACAGGCGTTGTATCAGTCCCATCATGCAACGAACAGGTCTCAAACCCAATCAATTCAGTTTTGCCATCATTTGGCCAGTCTGTACCAAAACAAGAGCTTTGGAACAAGGACAAGGTATGAGCATTCATAAAAGCATTATGGAAAGGGGATTTCCGTCAGATGTCATAGTTGCTAGTGCCCGACTACACCTGTATATAAAATATGGAAGCATATGCAAGGCACATCATCTGTTTCACTAAATGACTGCATGATATTGTCTCATGGAATACAATGGTTGAATTTGAGGATATGCACAAAATGAATTTGTTAAAAAGGCCCTGAAAACTTTAAGCAAATGCACATTGCAGGTGTCAAGCCAGTCTGCAACCTTTGCCAACACCCTTCCATAGTGTAATAAAATAAAAGATTTGCAAAGAGGGCATTGGTATACATCGAAGTATAATTGAAAGTTGATTTTTCTCAGAATGTTGCAGTTGCAAGTGCCTTAGGCATGTATGCAAAATGTGGAAGTATAAACATGGCGTGTGAACTGTTTAACAAAATACTTGGTCTCAAAGACTAAAATGATTATAAAAATAATCACAAAATGATGCTTTTGATAAGGCTTCAAGGCTTTTCAAAATATCCCTTAAAAAAATGCAGTCTCGTGAAATGCAATTATTGCAGGATATGCACAAAAATGGGTCTGTCAAAAGGCTTTGAAATTTTAAAAAATGCAATTGGCACATGTAAAGAATCTCCACAACCTTTGCAAAGCAAAATCGGAGCTTTGTTACAGGGCATGCAGATCCACCAAAGCATAATCAAAAGTGAACTGTCTGGGCAAATTCCTTGAAAAAGTGTGGTCTCATGGACGAGAATAATTGTCTATTTTGGTTCAAGCCACCCCACCTAAACAGACAAAAGACATTGACAGAAATTTTAATACTCTTGCTTGCCTACTACTTATTGGATTAGTCCAGACTCCCTATTACATGTTAAAGTTTTAATTTTTGACAGATATGTTCCATCAAAGAGACATCTAAATATTCTAAACCTAGTAATAAATACACAGGATTATTTTTATTTTTAAATTTCTTTAATGACAATTTAAAAGTATTCTGTTATGAGGAGAGTTCCGATCATTCAGTTATCCACTTATAAATAGTGATACAGACACTTATTCATCAAAAGAATTTATTCTTATGAATGTGTCCAACTTATCACTTATGTTCCACAAAATGAATAAAAATACGAGATTTAGACATAGCCAATGCTATTTGATCTTATGTACCAGACATAAAATAGAGGATAACATAATTAAATATGTCTAGTCAATGACCATAGCAGCAAAAATCTTTTGGGGAAAAAATCGGCAAACTAAATGTATAATATTTTTTGAGAAAATTGGGATTTAAATGGGAAAAAATCGGAATTTAAAAAAAAAACATAAAAAATGTATAAAAAAAGACAAAAACTACTTGCTTTTTAAATCTAAAAGCATTTCCATAGCACTGAGATATAAAGAGAAAATAAAGTAGTGTTAAGCCCATGAATTTGTCCAAATGAAAAGTTTGTCTAAAATAGTAAAATGCAGCATAGCATGTAAGCTTTGCTAGTAAATGATTCTTTGGTATGTTTTGTATGAAGTTGATAAAGTTATTGCTAAGATAACAATAAAAGATTTCATTGAATGATATGTGAGAAAACCTCTAGTCTTGTTGTATGATGTGAGTGGATGGTAAAATGCTACTAACAACATTGTTTTCCATATTATTATTGATATCAAAAGAATGATTAATCGTAGAGACTACACTGTCGTAACAAGCACTGAAACCTTCCAATACTTAGTTATACCTTAAAACAACTACAACAAATATGTTTGCATTCAAGAAGGATAAAAGAAAAAAAAAAAATTATCACTAAGAAATTTTCAAGTAAGAAACTTCAAAGAATATATCATCTAAATAAAAATCTAATCATTCGATAAAAGAGAAACCATTTCTCATAGCAAGTAGAGTCAAATGGGCACTATTATGAATTTTCAAAGATTCAAGATACAAAACCAAGTAACATTCAAAATCTTTGCTATGAAACCGAACCTTCAAATTTAGTCAAAGTATTGACTCATAAAGTAGAAATAGAAGATAGACACAAAACACATTTTAGGATAGATATGCATAATATCAAAATAAGCATACAAAATCACAATGACCAATATCTTAATGTCACGGGTTGGACATCTTGATGCAATATTGGGTTACATATAAACATCAGGTTGTTTATATACAGCCAAGGGAATTTGTTCTACAACTTTAGAGAAGGATAAAATATTACGAAGACAAAGATGACCTACACATAACATTACCTCTTCACTTCTAGTAATGGGACTAAGTAAAAAAATGAAACTACAACATTGTCATATTCATCAAGCAAAGCAATGATATAACAAAGAGCTTGAATTAGCATTAAATTCGAGCCATTTAGCTAGGAATACAAAATATTTCTTTCTAGAGAATTGATTTTCAAGGCTACCAATGTAGAAAAAGATAGACCATCAAATGTTTTTTGGACGAACTAACCAACCAATCTTCACAATAACAATATTTGTATAGAAAATCAAGAATGATGAGGACATTCAATGTAGGTAAGAAGTAGACAAAAAATTAAACCATGTGTGACAGTGTATTGATGGCATTGCCAATATAGATAAAATTAAACCATGATAAAGTAGACACAAAATATGAAGTCTGAACAAAGAGTTAAAATAAAATATTATTCATTCACTTATCATGATAGTAAGAAACTGTCTCTTTGAATGGAAGCCCTACCAAAATAAAACATATTTAACATTTTTTATCTTGTTAATTTAAATTGAAATATCCTTGTAATGTGCACATTGAAAATTTTATTTAACAAATTATATTCATCTATTTGTATGTGTTGGTTAAATTTTGTATAAATGTTATTTGCATGGTATGAAGTTATAGAATATATTTGCAACAACATTACAACAAAAAATCACTTACCTCTGACTCGAATGCATTGCCTTCCGACTCCCTGAAGTTTACAACTAGTTGTGCCTTCTATGCACATCCCAATGAGCTCTTGTTTGCAATCACGCCCTAAAAATGTTGAACAATTGCATTATTCATAAAATATTTCACCATTCGGTGGGTTTTGAGGGTTTCACAATTTTACACGAGATTGATTAAGGTTTCACACATAATTTTAACCCAATAAAACATTGAAAATTGTAGTCAATTTTTTTGAGAAAAAAATGTTCATGGGACTTAATTGCAAAAAATCAGATATACTCGCGAAATTTTTAGAATTTTTTACTTCTATGTATCAATCTACTTTGTTACCTTTATGCATTCAACATATTTTTCATAATTCACTATAAGATAGAATTAACAATCAGTTATGTGATACTTTCATAGCATTAATATTGTTCACTATTTTCCTATAGACTATTTTATTTATTTTTAATGCTATAGAGCTTGAGTATCAGGTTACCTTATATTTCATCTTTTATATCATTCTTCTCTAGATTATTTATAATTGGCATGCAGATAAAACCTTGTAGTTCTTGTTTTAAGCAAGTCCATAGATAACATTTGAAATGACAATAGAACCCTTCTAGATTCCATGTTCCAAAAATATCTTAAAATGAGTGTAGCTAGAATGTAATTTATATAAAAGTAAAAAATGTATGGCAATCATGACACTAATGGCATTATTTAAATTATTGTCATCCAACCTAAAGTATGCTTTTTATTGTAATTAAATCCATTAAATTTTCAACCAATGTTTCAATAAACATTTAATTGAAATAAATGATCTATTTTTTAAAGTATGTGTAATATAGTCTATTTTGGAGCATTGCTTAGGAGTTTATTGGCTTCTTGTTGAAGCAATACAATAGCTTAAACAATATTAAGTATATGAGTGTTAATTTATCCAGACAATATACTAGCTCATATTTGTGAAATGTATGTAATGAAGAATATAAATATGTTTACAAGGTGGGAAACTCGACATTGTCATATTTCATATATCCATTGTAAAGTTAACATATGATATTTTGTTGATAAATTGTTTTTAATTATAGAGTGTTATTCAATAGAGTTATTTTTGCTTGTGCATATGGTAGATATCATTTTATGCATATGCTCTTTGGTACTCGCATTGCAAGTTTACTTCATGATATTGGTGAACTCATTCCACATGTGCTACCAAACATTCAATGGTGGGATTTTTTCTTGGTTTACTTTTGAGAGTTTTTTAATCTTATGGTTTGGTCTTTTTCATACATGTCCATTTATCATAAAATTTTAATAATTCACGTAAATAACTAGTTTTATAAACGATCATAAGTTGACATGTGTTCTATCTCACTAGGTATTATGAAATGTTTAGAATTCAATCGTGTAATGCATTTTCCTTATATTATTAGGGTTTTAATATTATAGTCTAAGTTTGAATAAAGTCTCATAGCGTGTCACTCTAAAAAATTAAAATATGCCAACCTAGGAGCTAAAGCATGATTTGAAGAGACAAAGTTAATGTCCATCTTGATGGTGAATGCCTAACAAACTTGACCTCCATATTGATGGTTACATGGTTGACAGATAATCAAAATGAAGGTTCCATATATTAGAAAAATAAAAGCCCAGATCAAAAGTACAATTTGAAAATAATAGTAAAAATGACAAATGGAAAACTAGTGCCAATTTTAAGCTATTTCTCATGGTTCTTCTTGAGGGAATCAAAGGTCTTATTTGAAACCACAAGCTATTGTTTTAATATTTTGAAACCATAAATTACTCAATTGGTCTTAGAGTTAGAAAGGTATTGTGTTTTATCCTTTCTATTATTTTTTTAATCTCCATTTTACTAACCAAATTGTTCATAAAATCTAGAAGTTATTGATTTATATGCAATATTTGACCTCGCTAGTTAAGTTTTCATTTTGTTTCAATATAGATAGAATACAAGCTCATGTGTCTGATAAAGTGATCAAGCAACACCAAGCACCACTCTTTATTGCATACCAAGATAGTTCATCTAATTTTCTACATGGTTAATATCTTATTTATAGGGATTTATATTCAACAACACTTTGGATTTGGTGATTTTCTACCTAAACATCTATTCATAGTTTATGTTGCTTTTGCTCCTTGTACATCTATTGCATTCTTTTTACTATAAAATAAAAATCCAATGAAGGAAGGAAAATATTACAACTAAATAACATTAAAACAAAATGTGATCTATTGTAAACTACTAAGAGATGGCATCCCTAGAAACATAACAAACCACCATGGAACTCTTGTATCAAGCAAGTTCTTAACAAAATGTCAAAATTTTCATGTTCAATCAATCACATCTCAATTTTTTGCTAGATGAAATAGGAAGACAATGTTTTGGCCTCAACTATGAATATTTTTTTCACAAATATTATGTTGACATGCTTTACCATGACTCTAATTCAACCAAGCTTTTACACACCCCAATTACAAGGCAAGAGAAGGCATGTAAACCAATTATTTACACATTTGAAATAGGTTGTTGACAGATGCTACCAACATTTCCATCCATGGAAAATAGTTTGAGACATGCAATCAAAATGTGGAAAGAGTTGAGTCATTCAAAAGGGAAAGCAATGTCTAAATCTTTCAACAAATGGTACTACATCAATCTTCTCATGTAACAAGCAGATGTCCAACCCAATCAGTTGAATTTTGTCGCCATACTCCCAACTTGTGTTGAAACAAAGGTTTTGGAGCATGGTATGAGCATTCATGAAAGTGTTAAGGAAAGGGAATTTTTGTCAAATGTTGTGGTTATAGTTCTTTAGAGTGTGTGCTACTAAATTCTAAAATTCTAAAACATCATGATTATTGTTTTACATAACAACAGTTTCAACAAAATTGCTATAACAAATTTCATAAAACTGCCCTATGTATGCACCATGAAGAGTTTTAATAGTCACTAGAAATTTATGATTTAAAGGAATTCATAGCCATAAGGGACAAAAAATTGATTGAGTTTGGACCTACCTCTTCATGTACAACCTGGCTCAACTTTAGGTTGTTAGGATAAGGTGGCATTTACCTTGCAATCGTAAGTCATTTTCATGTATCTACATGTTCCTTGGAAGGTGTACTTGGATGCCTAGGGACATGATGGAGAAAATATTTATTTGTAATTATTTATGATATGTTATAATTACACTCATACATGATGTACACAATCAACGGTGACAAGGATAAGGCATAATGGAGGATTTTTTCATTTGGGCATCCACTTTGGGAGTGGGGTATAGGTGGAATTGCATGTTTGTGCATGTCGACATATGTCATTTTCATGTCTCCCAAAGTTGGGTGCCAAGATTTGCATGTTATGCATGTTAGCAATTGGAGTCATGGATGAGTTATTGAGAACTCGAGTTTAACCATTTCTTATTGGCTATGGGTTGGGTGCACATGTGAAGATTTATTAATTTTTACTAAGATTACAAGTTGTCCACTAAGGGGGCATATAGTTTTGGAGGTGGTATATGCCTCTTGTTTTGAGAATCCATAGTGGTTTTCTCTTACCAACTCTTCTATAAATTGGTGCCTTGGGTTAGTAGAGTTGTATCATTTTTGCAAGTAACGAAGGGTTGTAAGATTGAAAACACACAAGGGGTGATGTAAATCAATATATTGTAATCTTGCTATTAAAGATAATACATGCTTGGCCTCTCTTCTTGAAGTTTTTTCACACAATTGTTTCTCCACATAAATCTTCTGTTGTGAGATGTTCTTGTGTTGTTGATTTGTGTCATTCTTTGTTATTGTTATCTTACGGTGAAGTAATGCTAATTTCATTGGTGTCTTATGTTCATCTAAGATAGGTTTATTAAGCATGTTAAAGTGGTTATTTTTGCATGACAAAGAAGATGTATATCTTTATGGTTTTTTTGTATTAAGGAAACTTAATTTCATATTTGCATACAATCATAAACTTTCATAGTCTGAACCTTGAATCCCATCAATTTTATAATTGGATTAGAGATTGAAAATTTCCAAGAATTTCTCAACGTAGGTAAGGGTGGAATTCTCGATAATTATTAAACATATATAGAGAAAATTAATAAACCTTGGAGATGATGTGAAGCATATACACAAAACTAAATTGTTAAATAAAAACTCAAGGAAATGATCAATTATGTATAGTTTAATATAGTAAATCATACACAACTCTAAATTGCCAAGCAAAAACTCTAAGAAAACTTTAATTTTGTTTATTTTAATGTAACAACCTCTATGTTGGTCATCCCAAAAAATAGTTTTTGATTAGGACAACTAGTTTTGAAGGGGCCCCAAAACCCTTTACAATGAAAACAAGCTGCTAAAAAGAAAGAAACTTTAAAACCTGTAGCCCACAAAAAACAAAATGCTGACAAAAGATATAGCTAGTGAACTCGTCGACAACCCTAACAAAAAAACATCAGCACAGAGGCTTAACAACCAAAAACAACAACAAAAAACTATAGCATTTTATCAAGAACATTGGTTGAATCAATATTCTCAAAAATGAGCCTATCCTACATCTCGACCACATCCTGGAGATCCTCAAACGTATGGCTGCCCTTTTCTTTGTCTTGCTTCTCATTCGCAAACAAGGACCAACCTCCAAATCCTTCACCTCATTGAGACCCTTATCCTCAAACTTATCCTCCAAGTTCATGCAGGTAACCTCAACAATGGTCGCCTCATGTTCGCCCAAGTCCAAAGGCTGACCAGTCCACTTAATAGCTTTATCATTTAAAACTGACCGGCCCTTAGCACTAGTATTCAGATAATGTGTACTGATGTGAACAACAGTTTACAAATCATTACTGATCTTGTTAATTATTTCCTCCATACTCACAATCCGCTCCTTATTAACCCTTTGAACAACAATTTCCAGAGCAGTCAACCTATCCTCATGGCTTTCACCAAGTCTATCGGCATCCATAGCTAATTTATCAAGAATAACATTCATTGTCTTAACCTTACCTTCCATTGTCCATTCCTTTTGGCTGCAGTTAACCAACACCACACAGACATCCTGCCAATTTTTGAGCTTCAAATTAAGCTCCTTCACTTCTGAGAAAATACACTTCACAAGAGATAGCAATTTGTGAGTGTTGTCCTCCACCATTCTACAAAACAAGTCCATATTAATCTCCTCCCAATTAACCGATTGAGCATCAGGAAAATCAACATTCTCATCAGGTTCCTCCCAAACCCCCTTTTTTCCCTCCAACTCCTCCTCAATAGGAGAGTCCTCCACATCAATTGCCTTCAGTTTCACCTGGTGCTTCTCAGGAATGTCAGCCAAATTAGCTAGAATTTCAAGCCACTCTGCCTTAACATCAAAATGCTTAACCTACTCGACAATGTTACCCATAGGAGACTCAAATTCGTCCTAGCTAGGGCCAACCACTTAGAATTCACAAAACCCTCATTCTCCTACCCAATATCCACCATCGATTGCTCACTTCCCTTAATGCTAACACCCAGAGCCCCTTTAACATCATGAATAGAGGAATCCTTCAAACCTTCTAATTCATCCAACCCCTATTTAATAGCATGCTTTACCTTCTTGGGACAACTTTTCTTCCCCTTAACAATTTTTCTCACCGAAGGCACAACAACCTCCCTCATTTTAGTATCAGTTTCATAACCCTTAGACCAAGATTTTGAGTTTTGAGATTCATCCACAGACTCATCCTCATCCTTTGAAGGTTCCTCATAAACAAAGTCTTCTTCCTCAAAGTCCCCTTCCCACTAATCCATCGAGTCACTAGTATCATATCCATTATTTTCTCCACCCTATTTACAAAGAAGGTGCTTAGGGATAACTGGTAACACCTTCAACTTAATGTGATAAAAAATAAGATTCATAAGGCCTTCATCAAGAATGGCCTTCCTAGGGTTCTTCTTATGATCCTCTATACTGGTTTCCATGGCAACAAGGAGGTAAAAAGGAAACGAAACCTGAGAGTTATGGCGGAAATGATTAAGTAACATGAAATGATAGTCATAGATAATAGAGTCCTTCCCTCCAAAGTGAAGAATTTCATAATTTCCAGGACAATGTCCCTCCAAAGCATCTTAATGGATTTACGGGCATACCCACCACTTCCAATGAACCTAAGCTTCTTCTTCTCAAAACCTTTGAAGAAATTTGCTAGGGTCATCTTGGCTGCCACCCTGTCCCTATAAAACATCCTCCCCGTAGAAGGGAGGACAGTTACCTCAGCTATGAAGTCCTCAATTATGTCGAACTCCACACCCTAGTAGTTCAAGACCCTATTGTTCCAATTGTTTACAAAAGCCTCTGTCACTTCAGGATTAGAACCATGGAGCATCAACAAGTAAGGGAAAACACCAACCTTCTCCAAATTCTCCCAAACAGGCTTATTACCATGAAAATCTTCACAAAATCTCGACTCCACTCTGCAACGAGCTCCTCCCATGGCAGCCTACAACACATTTCTCATAGCCTACTCTTTGTTTGAATGCACATAAAAAGTTAAGCAAACAAACCACAATGTAATGCAAAAAAATACCCATAATACATGTGAGCCTGACAAGCCAAGTACTAACATATCTCAAATCCCTACCCATAATCTCAAAATCATCAAGAAAACAATAATTAATAGAGCGGGCACTAAACTCAGCATGCAATAACCAACCAAGAAAGAAATAAAATAATCTTTCTCCCCACTTAACCGCTTCCTTGACATGACAATTGGTCATAATTAGAGATATTTTGAATATTAAGAGGTAAGGACTCATAAGTATTCCAATAATTACATGCCATCACTCCTAAATTAGCTAACCCATCAGCAAGTGAGTTAGCGTTCTGAAACATGTGAATAATTCTCACCTCAACAAAAGAATTAATGATAGAAATAGCATCATTAATTAGATGGGCTATAGACCACAACTGCGGATTAATCTTAAGGAGGCAATTTATGATATTAAGGGAATCCCCTTCTAACCAGAGTTTAGTAACCCCTACTTCTCTAGCCAATAAGAGGCCATGATAGGTTGTTGTTGCATCCCAAAAAGTAGTTACCAAAGTAATTTTTTTCATTAAATCAAGGAAGATGTGAAAATTAAAATAGAAGCAGGATGTAAAAAGTTTTAATGATCTAATGTATCTAGGATGTAAGAAGTCAATGGAGAGAGAAAAGAGAGTCAAATCTTAAAGATGAAACAAGTCTAGAAAAATGAAATAGTTTAAGGCCATCATTTATATTTTGAAAGAAAAAATTGCTAATCCTAAACACACTATTTGTATCATTCATAACTTTGCTCCATGTATGTCATATATCTATCACTATGTTGTTCATATGCTTCTAAACATTAAAATGGGGTCCATGGACCAAATTATAAGTAGAGTCTTGTCCTTAGGCTCTTTAGGAAAAGATGTAGAAATCATATTTTAATTTGTTCTAATTCAATTTTAATTTACATAAAAATGCAATTCATATATGCTCATAATGTCTAAGATATTGGGGTTATTGTAAGCGACCAAGCTACTAAGATTTTTGCTTGTATTGTGTCATCTTTTGGCTTAATTTAATAGTATTTATCCAACATGAAGAGTCTCCATGCCTAGTGGAAATTTATGGCTTTTATCCACAAGTGTGTAATTTGAAGAGTTTAGTGGTCAATAGACATTTATAGGTATCATCCAAATTATGCTACAATTTATAAGTATTTGACAATTTATATGATTTTATTTGAAGAAAAAAATGGACTAACACCCAAAGACATTGATTTTAACAACATTAAACAACTTGTTCAAATTTAATAGTAGATTGATTTTCTTTTATAGAAAGAAATTTTTTGATTTATATGTAATATTTGTCTTCTCTCATTAAGGTACCATTTTGGTCTAGATTACAAAAAATATACATTGATGGAAATAGAAACAAATGTTGTCTCATGGAATATAATGATTTGTCTCATAGAAATAAAATATGCAGTTTCATGCAATACAATGGTTGTAGTCTCATTTATTACAAATGAATGAGAATTTAAGGGTTTAGAGCTCGTGGAAACAAAAAATTGAAGTCTCACAAAATACAATGATTGAATATTTAACATTATTTTTCTAAAAACTCTTTGCTTCTCCACATGATTCTAACTTTAAGCTAACAATTCCAATATGTATCTTACAACTTTATGTTGTGAACTATGTTCCAAGCTTGCATAATTTCAATGTGAACTTGTTCCTCCATAACTAGAATGAAAGCATTATTTTTCAACAACTTTTAAAATGTAATAATATCATAATTGTTGTTTGACATAATAATTTCAACAAAACCACCCTAACAACTTCCACAAAACTACACAACCAATATTTAGTAGGAAAATTGTGATGCAACTCTTATTGGATATGTTCTTTTAACCCATTATAATTTTATTTAGGAATAGCCATTATGAATAACTCTTTCTTGGATTAGAATTATTAGACATGGTTCTTTAGGAAATACATTTAACTAGACATTGGATCTCACAACCCCTATATTTTAAATTGGGGTTTATTTAAAATTTATTAACAATTTCTTAAATTTTAATGAAAAAATTATTAACAATTTTTTTATCTTAACAAATAAAACCATATTTATTTTTGAATTTGGAAGATTATTTCATATATTTGCAATGTTATTCTCATGTGACATAAGCAATCACTCATGTCCTTGGAATGAATTCATTACAAGCTAAGGACAATTTTCAAATTTATTTATGATAGAATGTTAATAATATTCATCAATATTCTAAGAAAACCCTTTGAAGTTAAGGGATCTAAACTATTTAACTTTTAATTATCTAAACAGGGGAATAGCCTCATCTTAAGTCTCATGTAGATAACCCCTTCAATAAATTATATTGAATGTCATACATTAAGCATGCAATTTTCAAGTATTTATATTTTTTTAAAAATTGATGAATTAATTTGTTTAGCATGGTTAGATGTTTCAATCATCTCAAACCAATGCTTCTTCCAAATAACTCTATATATGCTTTGACTCTTAATCGAGAGTTTTAATTCAATAAGCTTTATAAATGTGTTAACTTTTGGATGAAGAAGAAATCCTTAATGAACTTGAAATAGATGTTACTCTTACCAATATTGTCACTAAGCTTTACAACTTCAATATAATCTTGGGGTCTTCTATGACTAACTAGTTTCTCTCCCAAAACAATCTACATCAAAAATTTAAGTATGTAACAGTACAAGTGTTAAGGATTAGCGACATGAAAGTTGGCTTAATTTGGTATAAAAATATCTTCAAATATCATGATCTACCATAACTAATCAGTGATTTGATGTGTCAATCATTAGATCCTACCAAGATCAACCAACTTATTGTCCCAAGAGCCTAGTTGATCACCTTGCCTCCTATAATGAAAAATGAATTCACTACAATTAAAATCGAGTGATAATAATTATCTGTCACATGCTATTATACATAGTGTTTCCTTGCTTTTAAGTCACTCACCAAGTCACAACTGATCTATTCCAAACATGAGCTTCGTATTGTCATTTTTCACCATAGCCACAAACTTTCCAAGGGGATAAGACATCTTCAAGGTACTTAGACAATAATCAAATTTTATCATTCTCAATTATTCAAATAGGACAACAAATTCAATTCATAATAGTACTCTATTATAGTGAATCCAAATCCAATATCAATGGAATTCATCTAGGAAAATACTTGATCTCAATTCTATTATAATTACTCTATCAACAAATTCCATTTATCTAAAAACAAGTTAGCGCATTTTATAATGAAAAACAAACTACATAGCTAAAGAATTTCTTAGTTGTTACATTGAATACCGTGGTATATGAGTACATTTTTTAAAGTTTGATAAGAAATGTAAATTGCATTCCAATAACACTCATACCTAGATCACATGATAAGAAATGTAAATTGCATTCCAATAAAACTCATACCTAGATCACATGATGCTTATATAAACTCTAATGCAATATTACCGATGATCTTACTCAATCAAAGACTTCTAAGGCAATAGTTATCTACATCTAAAGCAACCTCATGGATGAACCTTTTCTAGCCTCCTCTTCTAGTTCAAAAGTTACATTCTTCCTTTTTGCCTCTAAAGGCTATACAAAAGATAGTGACAAGTAATCCAAAGCTAGTTATACTAACTAATAACATATCCACTATTTGAACTCAATATAGATGGTAGAAAAGGTTTAAAAACTCTATGACTTTTTCTAAATCAAAGAACTATTATAAATAGTAATCAATAGTACATATGTAAGTGCATACCAATGCAATCCAAACCTAATGAAATAATCTATTAAAAATAGCACTACTCGATTGTCATAACAAACTATAACATCAAAAATTGCATGCTTTACAAGTCATCTTATGTTTTTGCACTCATTTTGGTGTCCACTCCCAAAGACGTGTTCAAGGTATCATTTTGCCAATTTCCAAGCCTAAAACCATATCTAGTGAGATCTACATAGATGAACAATAATAATTTTATGTCACCAACCTTCACTTGACAGTTGGAGACCTCATTCAAGGAACATACTTGTGTTCAAAGAAGAATTTGGCCTCCCACATCTTCAAAATTGTCTTTGCCTAATAAGTTTTCCAACATATACTTGACCTAAAATTGACTTTATTTAAACACTTGAAATTGTTCATTCTTCCTCCCTCACTTCCCAACTCTTACTAAGTTCTCTTTAAGATGTTTATAGTAAGTTTCCATATTTTGTCATGTCCATACATTCCTCCATGATTTCTAAGAAATCCCTCATGATCGAAGCCCATCTTTGATTTTCATCTTTCACCCTCATCTTGAAATCTATAGATCATTCCAAATCCTCTCCCATACTCTCAAATGTTTTCCATTCCAAGACCTATCACACAAATCCTCCATTGTTGCAAAAATTCCCTTCCACTCAAACCTATCACTTTTACAAATCAAAAACATTTCCTCAATCAAATACCTAGCTCACCAAACATTTTCATCCCCCTATCTCCTCCATTGCACAAGAACACACCACTTTAGTTAGACATCCTCCAACGGTTATTTGTTACCTAAATAACCTTCCACACACCACGAACACCCACTCAGAGATCAACACATATCCCAATTTTTATATGTTATGGAGGCTAAAACATATTGAATAGAAGATTGATTGAGCAAATTCCCAATAGCACAAACCAGCTTTTCATTTGTAACTAATATCTCAATAGTGGAGGTTGACATGAAGAATCTACAAAAACAAATGATTGGAAAAATAAGACGACCAAATTCTATAGAGTTGCAAAACATTTGTAGTATAGAGACACAAGTTCCAAACTCTTAGCCATGAATAACAAACCCTAAGACATTAAGTTCCCAAAAATTCAAACTTGCCATTAACTCACTAAAATCACCAAAGATTATGCTGCATGTCTATCTATGGCTTTAAATTTCACACCAAAAATAATCTTCTAATCCTATGCTTGGTTTTCTAATGGCTTAATCAATTTCAAATTCCTTTCCCAAGTCCTACATTGGACAATAGATCTAGATCAAATATCTCATTTTTATGTATTTCAATTAGCATAGACAAATTTGATAACTTAATACAACAATACAAACTTAAATATTAATTGACACCTTAAGCACATTTAGATTCTTAATTTTATTTTTCACAAAGTTCAAATATCAATTTATAGCTTTGAAAACTATAACCACTACCAAGAGGTAAAAATCTGATGCATTGTTATGATGAGTTGACTATTGTCAAATTGTCCATGACTAACCAATTACCTCTTGAAAACTGCATTTATTTTGTATTAAGTATAACCTCGATTACAAGTGATGCAAAAATGAAGGTGTTGTCATTGATGTCAACTAGTTAACTGGTTATCAACCGATTGTTGTTGTCATTGATGTCATGGATGCAAGTTATTGGTTGTATATGTTGAGGATATTGAGAAAATGGTAATGAAGAAAGGTTGCAAGTATTTAGTGGTTGCTCCAAGTTTTGCTCCAAGATTTTCTCCTATGATCGGGTAGTTCAGATATGTTGATCATGGTTGTTGGAAGTTGTTATATCCAAGTTTTGGGGTTCTGGATTGTTGTACAGTGCGAGTTATGTTCACCAATTGTGAACAAAGTTTTTTTGTCTCTAGCTGAGGCCTGGAAGAAATATAGTTGCTCCAGATTTCTTGTTTGAGTTTTATGACTTGCGATTTTGAAGATAAACTAATATGATCGTATTGAAGATGTTTTTGTTGTCTAGAAAGATTGGATCGTGCTAAGGTTGTGTGTGCTTAATTGTTCTATGCGTCTTACACTGGTCTGGTCAACCTTGTGTTAAACACTACTTGCAAAGTTCATGAAGTGAGTTGGGAATTATTTAGGTCCTCATTAAGTATGTGTTTGGGTCGCCCTCATTCTAATTCCACCTTAGAATGTTTTGGCACCGACCTAATATGAATTTGTAAAAGCAAATAATGTGTGTGTGGGTGACTTTGGATATGTTTCAAAGTTGAAGATGGTATAAATATAGGATGAGATATTGGTGAAAGATATACAAAGAAAAGGAGCAAGATAGATGCAAAATAAAGTGTGTGGTTGAGCAGATCAATGCAAAATCTAATTGGGAGTTTCCAGATGCAACGAGCTGAAGGTGTACGCTATCATTCAAGCATGTATGCAAGTGTGTGAGCGAATTGTGGTGGAAATCTCTGTTGCATTGAGATAGTTTTCTCTCTGTAATGAATATCTTCTATCTTCTTTGTATCTATGTGGCAATGAGCCCTCCGAGTAGTTAACCCTTGTTGGATAGTGAGTCTTGATCTGAACAGTGAGCCTTGTTTTGGTAGTGAGCCCTTGTATTCAATTTTGATATTCTTTATATTGTGAGCTAATCCTCATCGTGCTTTTTCCTTATTGGGTTTTCCACGTAAATCTGGTGTTGTTGTGTGTATGGTTTTTGCTTCTTTTAGTTTCTACATTTTCACTTAATGATTAATCATATTAGCAGAGTAAAGGATTTGTAAATGGTAATTGAATTAATCTCTATTGAATGTTGTAAAAGAAAAATTTGCTACAACTGATTCACACTCCCTCCCAGCCCCCCCCCCCCCTCTCAGTTGTCTTGTCCAAAAACAAGATCCTAACGAAATATAGGAAGATGTATCCTTTAGAGTGTTTGAAGTGCCTAATGTTGGAATGCCTTTGTAGCAAATATTTGAAGTCAACCTTGGAGGGGGAGGCAAAAATCATGTAGGTGATATTTTTGCCAGCCACAAAACCTCACTCTACCACACTCTATCGAACAAGATGTGACCCTCCCCTTCACAAGGATGTGACCACACTCTAGGAAGATGTCTCCTTAAGAGTGTTGGAAGTGCCTAATGTTGGAATACCTTTGTACTCAATATTCAAAGTCAACCTTGGAGGGGGAGGTGAAAATCATGTAGGTGATATTTTTTCCAGCCACAAAACCACACTCTACCACACTCTATCGAACAGGATGTGACCCTCCCCTTCACAAGGAATGTCAAGCGAAGTTACCATTCGGATAGAGATAGGGGGAATGAATGTGTTGTGACGTATAAACATCAATTATATACAAAAAAAAATTACAGTCAAGTTAAAAGAACTGTGATTTTGCCAAAGACTTACGACAAGTGATATGAGACTTGTATTTGCTTAAATTTACCTTTTTATAGAGAGTATAGGCTAGAGAATAATAGTGTCATCTACTTGCTTAAACATATTCTTTATAGTCAACAAGGGCACTGGAGAATTTGGTAAGTTGCTTATGCTCTTAAGCTTGCCTCTCCAAATCCAAGTGAACTAGACATATGGCTAGTGCATGGCCTATGTTGGATTTGAAAAGCAGAGTATACAACAAAAACAAACAGGAAGAAAACATTCAAATTTATATTAACCAAATAAATCATTACATAAACATTTTTAGTTGTTGTCATTCATACAAACATCAACATACTGCATACTCCTTACAAACTGAACTTCAGCTCGTACATAGACAGAGACACCATTACAAACTTCTAACAGCTTTGCAGAGCTGGACTCTTCAGGGAGTGAGTGCTAACAAAAAGACTTCCAATATATAGGAAGCTAAGGAACTACAGTGAATAATGTATTTCAAAGCACCCATTGAAACGTGTGAAGACTGCTGATGAGACAACGAACAGGTTGGAGCAATTAATATGCAATATATTTGAATCCTTGGAAGATCTGATTTCACTGTTCATCTTTAAAACTGAGATTGAGGGAGATCTATAGCTCATATGGAGAGGACAGGTCCAGCTGGAGATATTAATGAAATGGTTGGGATTACACTTCCAACAGTGTAGACTTGTTGAACTTCACTTATTTACATGAGTCAACATTGACTCATCATCTCCAGATATATAGGGCAATATTGTATTCTAGTTTTACCTTCACACGCATATTTTATTTCAACACTGTTCTGTTTAATATATGAGAGTCACGCTGGTATTATCATTCACTGAATTCCACATCCTTACAGTCATAATCGAAGGTCTAATATTAACTTCTTGTTCTCAATAATCAGTTGTCATAAATGTTTCACCAAACAGGGCTACACAGTTCAAACATGGTAAAAAATGGACTCTAGAATGGCATCCAAGGCTATCCTTGTAATTCAACAAATCCTACCATGAATTACGTACATGATAAGAATGAATTATAACTAGCAAAGCAAATTTTTGTACCACACTGGTTCATCATGATCTACCAAACATAGATTCACCCCAATCAAGAGTCCAAGACCTACCACCAATCTATATACTGGAGGTAATTGATAGAGGTCATAGCTATACTTGATACATAACTTCTATATGAGAGATAAGAACCCCTTCGAACCATTTCAAATTTTAAGGGATCGAGGTTTACATAACCATTGTACAACCTTTTTCAATCATAAAAACAAAAACTACTAAGCTGTGAACTTGACCAAATACCAGCAAGAAAAAAGAATCATAACAATAAAAATCCATCGCTCTGAAAAAATCCCAGCAAGAAAAAAGAATGATAGTAATAAGAATCCATCGACTCTGAAAGACAAAACCCTATAACCTGTCTCCTATATTTGTGTGCATAACTCAGCAATCCTCATCTATATATGAACTCGCTAAAATTGTTTTTGGATTGCTTATTGTGACTCCCAACATTTGCATCTTTAACAGCCTTCGCCATGTCATACCATGATAAAGCCACAATCACTACAAGGAATTGATTCGACACTACAATACTTTTTAAAATATATCACATGTGACACCAAACCATTATATGAACTGTCAACAACTAACATTAATGTTCTTACCAATCACTACTAAAAATAATATATCAAGCATCAAGACCAATTAAATTCATACGAGGCAATAAAAAATGTGTCATGCAAACACAAGTGTGTGCTGGCTTTTAACATTCTCCTATAGGACTCCATAACCCTCCTCACAACTAAAATAGGACCATTCCCCACATTCCGCTCATGCATCTAATCAAGAAAACTAGCAAGCAATGATAATAGAAAAATCATTATGCATTCTTAAGCCATTGCAAATAGTAAAATGAACATGAACAATAATAAAGAACAAGTCATTTTTTTAGAGTTGACATAAGAATGTGTAATCCAATATCATATACTTGCATATGATGATTGACAGGATGGCATGTGAAGAAGTGCATTGAAGTGGCTGCCTATACAAAAATGGTAGAACCAACCCATTGCCCTAAGATCAGACATAAATAGATACTAAAAGTATGCAACTTTTTAGTAGTAAGAAGATTATTTATTGCAGAAAATACTTATTATATCTAAAGCAATTGCTTTATTCACTATGGAGTCTGAACTACAAGTTGCAAAATCTCAAAATCTCTATCAATACAGCCTTTCAAAAAACTAACAACAATATATATCTCCAAGTGGCTTTTCTTGTCACTTACTCCCTTCCGAATGACATAAATTGAAATGTTATAAGGTTGAAGAGGCTTGGCAAACATTCAATTAAAATTCCACTCCCCAGTTTTTTAGGGATAGCTTTGACAAGGCTAACTACGTTGTTCAATGTATGAGCCAGAAATTCCAGAGGTTCCAAGAAGTGTAACCTGACAACCAAAATTTGGCAACTTCAGTTAATAAAACGGCATAAACTAGAATGAATAAGCATTGAAATGCGTTAATAACAGCGATCAGGTTAACTTTGACAACTTAGTGCATCATCAACATGAAATTTGGCATCTCATATTAGTTCCAACACTAATAAATGGTATGATCCAAGAAAAATGCCAGAATCCTCCTCACAAAACTATTGATAAATTCTATTCACCTTTCCCCACTCGGAATCAAGCCCAGCACATCGCATCTTTATATGAATCATACTTGTGCCCAGCTCATTTTCAACTTTCTTTCTCAAGTAAGTTTCTTCAGGGCCAAATGCATCCAAGTAATTGCTATAGCGTTTATATGCAGCCTGTAAAGCACCCTGAAGTTCATCTGGCAAGGGTCTCACATTCTGCACAAAAAGCTCCCTTCTGATAAGAAATTTTATAACATATTTTCATGTTGCATAGGAAACAACCCCAGACTAGGATGCATACTTGTCAGATTACAAGCCATGGTAAATTTGCAGAGTATTCTTTAAACATTGACATATTTAATCTGCCAAACCTTGACATTGTTTTCATTTTGAAAATTGTTTACATATTTTCCAAACATGTATATGCATTATATTCTAGTTTTGTTGATATAACATCTGCATGTTTATACCATGAGGAAACATATTCAAGTATCTTGAAAAATTTAGAAAGACGCTACAAACCTCGCCTGTGGACCCACTTATTTCATCTATTTCCATTCTCGAGGATTCTAAAACTCCAGAGAAGTGCTCCACTGCCTCTGCTGCACGCCATGCATTGGCCAAAGCTTCTTGTCCAGACTTATCATCTGTTTCTATTGACAAAGCATCCATAACAATAGACTTGAGAGATTCTTCAAGCTCACCCCAATCCGAAGCCAATACATCCTTGAGTGCCCTCTTAACATCAGGGTCTGTTACTGGGGGAAACGCACTAATGTCGGAACTAAATGCCCGTATAGGAGCCCATATAGGAGTCCTGACTGAAACTGGAAACCTGCATTTCATATCTGCATAGGATTATTAGTTCCTTCAACATAGTTTACAGAGATGATCCGCTACATGCCATACCTTATAACAAATTATTTAATCTCTGGTTGTAAGCAAAAGTCTGGATCAATTGGGCTCCTGACTATCATGTGACATAAGCAACAGCCATTTAATGAATAATAAGTATGAATTCTAATCAAAGTTCTGTAAACAAACTACATACGGCTTGCCTCTTAGCTTCTTCAATGAAGTATTAGACAAAACAATGGCTTGATAGTAAGTTTTGTAGGTGTTGTTATGCTGTCAAATTACTCATCTCTTGTTGGCTAAGTGCCTAATCAGGTACGGTATGGTTATGGGTACAGTACATCGGTACAACAAAATTTGGGGATAGGTCAGGTATGTCCATAAAAAAACATATAAAAACTATAAATAATTATATATATACATTATTAATATATAATATGTATAATATTTATTATATACAGTATTAATAATTAACTATTAAAATATTGGCAACATCTATAACACTTATTATATATATTATATATACAGTATTAATAATCTAAGTTACTGAATTGGAATAGGTATGGATACATTCTTGAGAAGTCTCATACAAAAAATATATAAAATCATTAGTGTGTGTGTGTGTGTGTGTATTTGTAGCCCTAAAAAATAATAGAAATTATTTTCGAACATGTTAAATACTAATAAT
This sequence comes from Sequoia sempervirens, assembly GCA_007258455.2. NCBI lineage: Eukaryota > Viridiplantae > Streptophyta > Pinopsida > Cupressales > Cupressaceae > Sequoia > Sequoia sempervirens. Next base: position 2,791 of record VDFB02144718.1, on the reverse strand, counting down.
AAATATTGAAAAAATCATAGGATAGGAATACTATATCAAATACAAATAAAACTACTTTTCAAAACCCTCTAGAATAGATACCATTCAATACAACGATCATAAAAAACATCTATATATAAACTAAATAAAAACTATAATGACTAATGGCACAGACGAGCACCGAGCAGGTGCGCAGGAGCAGTGAGGAGTGCAGGTTGGGCAAGCAGGTGTGAAGTGTTAGGGTGGATGCAAGGGACGCCAAAGACTTGGAGCATAGGAATGATGTTTCTAGCAGCACCATGGAGCTGAACAAATCGACCAGGGCATGTAGGGTTTCTGGAGACCTTCAACCAAAGGAAAATCAGGTCTGTGGCAAGCAACCAGTGGATTTAGGGCTTTACAACCCTCTGTCTCTGGATTTCCTTGCGGTGACTGGCACATATGGTTCATCCAAGGTGAAAATAAATGCTCCACCCCCTTCCCCCTCTGCCTTTTGGCGCTTAGTCAACTGCAGGTGCGGAGATCTACAGTGAATGCAAAAATGCCTCTAACCCTGCGCATTCCTGTAACGATTTCTACAAGTCACTCATTTTAAAATGATGCCCTGGTGCTATTCCTTGATTGGTGGCGCATGCTTCTTCAGATGGGAGCGCCCCTCAAATTTTAATCTTGGAGACATGGCGATTTCCCTCAATGGTGACCCTGTTGATTTCCATTTATCAGAAGACTGCATAAAGGCAATGAGCGATGATGTCAAAAGCAGATCTTTGATCTTCAGATTGTTACGGAAGCGACCGTCAGTGCTAGAACTTTTAGCCTGGACATCCCTGAACTGGCACAATATGGATCCTCCTTCTATGGAGCTGCTAGATCATGGTTCTTCCTTGTCACCTTTCGCTCTCTTTGCAATTGCAATTTTGTTTTTGACCATGGGCCTTGGTTTTTCCCTGTCACCTTTCGCCTCTTGCACTGTAATTTTGTTCTTGTCCATTGGCCTTGGTTTCAAAATTTTAAGTTGTTTACCAAATGGGCCCTCTTTCTTTGACCCAGCCAAGGAGACCGTCACCATTTTTCCTCTTTGGCTTTGTTTGTTGGTGATGAGGGACCCTGGTTTGATTCAATCTCTGATCAGTTGTGTGGGAGAATTCGTAAAACTAGACTCTGATCAAGGCGTTTCCTGAAGAAGATATGTAAGGGTGTGTGCTTTGATTGATATCTCAAAACCGATCTCTCACACGATTAGAATTCACTCCTCCCAAGGTACTTGGATTCAGTATTTAAACTTTGAGGGTCTTCCAGAGCACTGTTTCAGATGCAATCAGTCTGGTCACTAAATTGCAACGTGTGATGCCAAAGTTTCTCCTGGTATCAAGTCCTTCAACTTAAAAAAGTGGGTTCAGAAAGCTGGTAGCCCAAATAAAGACTTCATATGGCGTAATCATGGCAGATTTATGGCTCAATGTCTTCCCTCTTCACTGGATGCCTCCATCAGGCATGGCTCTCTTCACCCTCAGGCAATTGCATCCCATGCTGTGACTTCGTTCCCCCATGCAATTATGAATTTTGATAATGGGTGTCATCACAGTGTGGATCAATTAGATGAAGTTGAAAAACTTCAGCTTTTGAGGGAGGATGATGTCGTTATGGATGTGGACTGAGGTTTTTCTTCCAAAAGAGTTTTCCCTACTTACATCTTTGTGTTATTGTATATTGTTTTTAACTTTTTGTGTTTATTTCCTTGTAACTATAAGATTAGTTCATTTTTATACATATTCTTCTCATAGATTAGTGTAGGAAGTGTATTCCACACCACTACTTCCTTCCATTTGATATTTGGGCCTGATCACCTCGATTTCTAGGTCTTAGGCACAACGGTTTTTTATACTAATCTTGGATTGTCTGGGAGTTTGAGCAAAAAAAGATCTTGTTGCAAAAAAAATGGCAAGAACATGAACAATAGAGAACAATTGGACTCAACGTAACTCACCCAAGTCGTTTCATGGCAAAAGCATGATCCTAAACCTCCATGATGTGAAGTTGGATGCACCCTCGAGTCTATCCTCGATCTTCAAACCGTTCACCATCTTGACTAAAGTAGATAGATGAACAACTAGGGTATTGCTGATTAGAAATAATCTGATCACGATCCTCTCAAACCTGGCTCTGATACCATGTAAATTTTTATAATCAGATTATATGCACAGAAAATTAACTCAAAATCAGACACAATAACACAGCAGATACCCTGGGAAAACCCTCCTCTTGAGGGAGAAAAACCCAGCAACAAAGATCTCTCTTATATATATAAATAGAGCAACAATTCTCTTTACAATGAGGCCAATCACAAGGCCAATCTTCAGCACATAACAAGATGCAATGGCAGATAACAATCTGCACTTCTTTAATAACTATCTCTGCCCTTGACTGAATTCGCAATCTGCTCTATAAGGAATTCGCACTCTTAATAGAAGAATATAATATCGAACTTGCTTGATGATCTTCAAATGAGAAATAGAACTCCTATATATACAAATCCAAGAGACACCTCCTTTTATGATGCAAGTCGGCCAAGCACAGAATAATATAATTACAAATAATAAATATAATTTATAAGGAAAGTCGGCCCAAGAGAAAATTATATTGTTGCCAAGAGATGCGCCCATTCTCATTAAATGTCACATATAAATAAATAGCCAATAGGCTACATTTATTTATGTCTTCACTCGTGGCTGGAAGGACAAACCTGAAGCTGCAATATCATTAACACTCCCTCTCAGCTAGGGAGAGAACTTCCAGCTGCTCAACACAAATC
>VDFB02144716.1:0-32946 GCA_007258455.2 Sequoia sempervirens | reverse complement strand
GGCTTATAACCAAACCATAGTTCAAAGGAGTCTTACCAGAATTACCATTGACATTTACCTGGTTTAAAGTGTACACAGTAATGTTTACAGCTTCTCTCCAATAGATATGAGGCACATTTCCTTCAATCATCATTGTTCTAGAAGCATCAAGAATTGTTATGTTCTTTCTTTCTACAAATCCATTCTGTTGAGGGGTTCGGGGAGCAGAAAAATGTCTCTTGATTCCATGTTCTTCACAGAAAGAATCAAACTCCTTGGAGGTAAACTCACCACCTTTTTCTGACCTTAGGCATTTAATCTTCAAACCTTTCTCATTTTCTACCATAGCTTTGAAACTTTTAAACTTCTCTAATGCTTCACATTTCTCTCTTAAGAAAGCAACCCATATCATCCTAGAGTAATCATCAATAACCAACATAAAATACCTTTCTCCTTGTAGACTTTTGATTCTGGAGGGACCACATAGATTAGTATGCACCAGCTCTAGTACTCCATTAGAATGACGTTTTTTTCTCTGAAAATAAACTCTAGTTGTTTTCCCATCTAACATTCCTTGCAAATTATGTTAGCAGGCTTCACTAGCTTAGGTAGATCTCTTACTACTTGAGTGGAACTTACCCTGACAATGTTATCAAAATTCACATGGCACAACCTTCTATGCCATAACCAGCTTTCATCTACTTGGGAAATTAAACAACTTACTTTAGCAGCACTCAGGTGAAAAATATTACCTCTTATCTTTGTACTTGAAGCAATAATATTTCCAAAGCTTCCAAGTATTCTACATCTTCCATATTTGAACTGAAGATCATAACCCTTGTCCACCATTTTTCCAACACTCAACAAGTTGTGCTTCAAGCCTTCAACATAAAGGACATCATCAGTGTTATGCTTACCAACAAGACAAATAGATCATCTACCACGAATCACACCAGCATTGTTATCTTAGAATCTTACAACCCCGCCGTCATACTTCTCTAGACTTACAAAAAAAAAAATTATCACTAGTCATATGATGTGAGCATCTACTATCAATAACCCACTCATCCTTCTCTTCAATTTGGGTTGCAAGAGCTTTCTCAACTTTAGCAGATTCAGTAGCCACGAGACCATTTTCAATGGTAGCAATGAAAACCCATTCATCTTCATTTCCATTTTCTTTATTAGATTCTTCATCAGTCACACCTTCTTCAAAAAAATAGCACTTCTTTTGAAATCTAGGTTTGTTAGTTTTAGATCTAGGAACTCTTTCAAGACACCTTGAAGCAAAATGACCTATTTTACTACAAGAGAAACATTTAATAGGAAGCTTTCCTTTATACTTACCTTGTCCTCTACCTTCTTTCTTCACAATCAGTGCTTCCAATTCTTCTACTTCTCTTTCTTCATCTTCAAGTTGTTTCATTTCTTCCTCATACTTGAATGTCTTTCTAGAACTCTCTCTCAGATCATATCTTTCCTTGTTTCTTCCGGATATAGAAGCCTTAAATGCAAATTCAGTCTTGGGGGCAGAATCACCAAATTCACTCAACTCAAAATTAGCAAGTTTACCAATCAGCATATCTCTTGTCACATTTGTTACTGATCTGAACTCTTCAATAGCATGAGCCTTTTATTTTTAAGAGGGAGGAAATGATCTAAGCACTTTAGCTAAAATTTCTCTTTCATCCAGAATACCACCAACACATCTAATACCCATCACAATTTCATTTACTCTTTACATAAAAGAAGAAATATTTTCATATTCACCCATCTTCAAATGTTCATACTTTCCTTTCAAACTTTGTAGCTTAGTGACCTTCACATGTACATCTCCTTCATACAAAGTCTCCAACTTCATCCAAATCTCATGAGCTATTCAGACCTATCACATTTTTCATTTCCAAGCCATTTCGCACTCAACAAAGCTTCAATAGCCCCTGATATTATCTCGCTTCTTTGATCTCAATCAGAGTGTGGAAGACCATTCTAAGGAATAGTATATTTGTTCTTTGTAATCTTCCAGAAGGGTTCACCAATACATCTCAAATGACATTCCATTTTGGCTCTCCATAGAGAGTAGTTTGTTCCATCAAATCTAGGATTATCCTTCTTGTATGATTCCATCTTGGATCACCTCAAGCTTTTAAACTTCTTCAGAGGAACCTGCTTTGATACCAATTGTTGGAAAAACAAGGACAGACAACTAAGATGGGGGCTGAATCAATTGTCATAGAATACTTAGAATTTTCAAACTTATCTTAACTTAATTTTAGATTTGATGAATGAACAATAAACCATAAACAATCAACACATCAGAAACATAGAGAACACCAATATTTTTACGTGGAAACCCTGCTAAGGGAAAAATCACAGTGGATGTTAGTCCACAATATTATACCCTATTAAAAGTATAATGAAGAATAATGGGAATGCACATGCATTCAAGCACACTGCCTAGATCTCACTAATCAATTACAAGAGGGCTCACTTCCCAAAGAAGAAAAATAGGGATTAGATCTGTAGGGTATGAACTAAGAAAATAACTTCTATACAAGTCTGAATACAGTTTCGGTTAAGCACAAAAATACTTCTTCACACTTCGCTCAAAATTCTTTACTCTTTGCTCTGCAATCAAATGATTAGATCACTGTTCACACACTTGCACTTTCTCTGGCTCTTCCTCACTTCACACACTCACTAAATTCACACAAACAACCACTCTTATATATCTGTAACCTGTATTTTCATCAACAACTTCATCGGCCAAAACATAAAACATATTTACAATGTCGGCCCAAATTTACAAATAAATTTTCAATGTGAATTATACAATGTCGGCTACAACATAATGAAGACTTAAAATGATATCATCGAGCACACCAAACATTCAAATTTTAATCTCCAAGGATTTGCAACACACTACAACCATCATGTCATCCAAGAACATGAAAACTTGAACATACATGAGAAAAATCTCCGACCAGGAGCACACCAATCAATGTGGACATGCAACAAAGATAGAGAATGATCTAGAAGCATCCACAAGCAACAAGAACTAATAGAGAAGTATCTACAGCAACTGAAATTACCATAATCACATAAACTTCAATCAAGAACACAAATTGAAACCACAAAAATATTGTCAAAACACATATGTTCGTAACACGATCAAATATGCACGTGGACCTCTGAAACTTATGATGGATAAACTAGATACTCTCAGCAATAAACCCTTTACTCCACAACAACTAATCTTCAATGTACTAAATAAGACACCTTCAAGACCTTCACTGTTCCACTGGCAACCTGCAACATTTTCTTTAACAATTTTCTTAATATCCTTGACATATACAGCCTTCAATAGATCAAATGCTAATAGTGTTGACATCAATGACAACCACATATCAACAACACAACCACAGCATCCAACAGAAATATGATTTAATTAAATAAAGATTGATTTATTTAATTAAAAGAGGAAATATTATGATTTAATCAAATAAAGTTAATTTATTTAATCAAAAGAGGATAATTGGGATTTAATTAAATAAAGATTGATTTATTTAATTAAAAGAGAAATTTGATGAATTTAATCAAATAAGGATTATTTAATTAAATAATTAGTAAAGAGGATGATTAAAGAAGAACTAGTGTTAGTAAGTCAGAATCAAGTATGTGTTATCAATCAGGATATTTTTCATGTCTACACCGAGTATACTCATGAAAGGAAGAATTGGATAATTGTGTGAAGATTTTTTTGTAATAGAATCCTCTGCATAGTTTTGTAACCATATTTTAATGGAAATGGATTTAAGGTGTTTTCCAATGTAATGAGAGGTTCTAATCTTTATGTAATCACTATCAGTACATTGGGGAAGTGATGATATCAATCTTAACTTAACATTATGCAAAGAAAGGTGTGTATTATATGTATTGATAATACACAATGGTTATACAGAGAGAGAAGTTTGTATGAAAGTGTTGTAGAGTATGTTCATCATGAATAGAAGAATATGTTTTCAATGAATATCAGAGTCTCTATTTGAGAATATGACAAAAATATTGTGAAGACAGCAAAGTCTCTAGTTAACTGTGCATAAAAGTATTATATGTGTCTTTGTATGACAGTGACTTGCTTTGCATAAAGAAGTCTTTAATGATGTATGGAAGAGTTAGATAGTTGCATGAATTTCAAGGAAATTTTGAGCACTACATTGCACATTGTAAACAGATTTGATTCAAGAGAAGAAAACATGAATAACAATATTCTATGATTGTATTCATGTAGTGTGTTATTTTTATGATGTGAGCATGATGATTGCCAAAGGATTTAGTGAATTTTCATAACTATGGTGATGAAGTGTTTGATAGAGAAGTGATTTGTATGGAAACAAAGTAATCCTTTGAGTTTGGTTTATTTCTTCTGAAGTGGTGAGTTTCCAGTGTGGGAAATTGAGAAGCCAATGAGGCATAGTAATTTTCTAGTGAGGCATATTGTAGCCAATAAGGCTTGTTGAGTTCTAGTGAGGCATATTATAGTCTATGAGGCTTGATGTTAGCCAAGAGGCACACAACTTGTAGCCTATAAGGTTTTGGGCAGTGAGGTCTATTGAAGCTTATTTATAGAGTGGTTTTTCACCCTTTTAGGGTTTTCCACTCATAAACATGGTGTTATATCTCCTTTTCGTGGTTTCTTATATTTTACTTGATTGGATATCTTTTTCAAGTACTATATTTTGATTTGCATGTTATTGTGACACCCTCCATATTCAATATCTATAATGTTTGAAGTGTTTCAATGGGTTGCTTTGCATAAGACAAGTGATTTAAGGATTGAAATTTGATTTTTAATTAGACCATTTATTCATCCCCCCTCTTAGTAGTCTTGTACTCCAACAAGTGGTATCAGAGCCAAAGGCTCTGGGTTCGAATCCCCTCAGGTAATGTTGAGGGGGAGATTGTTGGTAGATGGTCAACAATCCCCTTGGGATTCACGACATGGACTAATCGCCTTGCATGTATCTGTTAACTCTAGTAGTTGTATCGAGCATTAACATGTTGATCTTTTGGTGCAATGACAATCGTGGGGCCAACATACTATATGGTCTGGTGGATAGTTTCAATGTATGTTGGCTTGCATCAACTTGTTGCTATATAAAGTGGTGAATTGGGTAGTGGAGAGTGTTCCTAAAAATATTGTTATTTTTTTGGTTGCTTTGCAAGATATTCTCTAGTTTATCTTGAACAAGCTATGGTCTGGAATGAAGGTGTTGCTAGGTTATGCTTTTTCCTGGCCAACTGAGGTATGTTGAAGGTTTGTTCCACAAATTCTTTGTTGTGTGGATTTCAAGGAGTGTTTTAAGATGTTGTATGGGTCATGCTAACTCATCTAGGCGAAGCAGAAGTAATGTTTAATCGCTTATGTGTATTGACAATGTTGTAATGATTGACATTCTACAAGTTTCACTTTTTTCTTGCTTAAGGCCAACCTAATTTGAATGTACGAAGTGTACGGATGTTGTTAATTGAAGACCAAATTTGTGAAGAGGTTTTAGGACCATGTTAAGCATGTGTTGGAATCCACAAGGTGTTTTCCTCTTCCTGGTGTTGTGTGTAATCCATTTTGGGTCTTTCCCTCTAAAAATTTCATGTTGTTTGATATTTGGAAAACTTGTAATTGCAATATTATTTTTTGTAGTCCAACATGTGTAATTTAATCAATGTAATATCGTGTATATATTGTAAACCTAGTTGATCTAGGTGGGATAGTTGCATTGAAGATATGTAATTCATTATGATGTTTATGTAAGCGACTAAAAGAGTAAGATTAGAAATGGAAGGTCTTGTCCAAATTCAAGTTGATCATATTTTGTGACACAAGGGAAGTAAAGAGTGAACCTAACTAATTGCTAGAGGTAGTGATCCAAATGAAAAACTTCTTGAAGGATGAAAGCAACAAGCTAGTAAGTTGCAGAGAAGACATTTGAAGACATTTGAAGAAGTTACAAAAGAGTTGTCAAAGCATAATTGCATTCATCAAAAGAGAAGGGAAAAATCAAAATTGAAATCATCAAAGGATTGAGCTTCATTGTTAGATTTAGATAGTAGAAGGACTGTCATGTTGTAATCCTTTTTGAGTTTGTTCTTAGTTCAGGGAGTAGTTGCTTCCTTAGCTTGAGGCCTTAAAACAAAGTCTGCAGGGAGTTGTAGCTTCCTTGGGAGTGACCCTAAAACCTTTCTACCAAGATTAGTAGATTCCTTGGGTTGTATCCCTAAAACAAAGTTGTAAGTGTTATTCATATTTTAGGTTGGATTAGGATAGTAGCTCCTATCAGCTTTTCTCACCATGGTTTTACCCCTTTAAGGTTTTCCACGTATATATGGTGTTGTGTGATGTTGTGCATTGTGTTCATCTTTCATATTTTGTTTGTGTTATAAAGCTTAAGTTTCAATTTGATCTGGAGGGTTTGAGATTTACTATAATACTGATTCACGCCCCTCCCAATATTGTGATGTATGTTTAATAATCCTTTGGAAAGAGATATATGTTGTCTATTGATTTCTTTTATCTTTCTTTATTTTATATTTTTTCTCATACTTACTTGCTGAAGTCTATATCTTGATGTTCTTAGAGAAGCTTGTAATTGTACATGATCATTTTCTTTTGTATTTTATGATTGTGTGTTGTGTCAAAGTTCATTCAAGTGAGTAAATAATAAAAAAAAGCATCTTGGTTCTTCGTACCTTGGTGCATGATATCCAATTGCTAGGATTTATCTTCACATATGTTGGCATAACCAAAAGCACAAAGTGTCCTTTCATTTTTCATCCATCTTACATCTCTCATTTATAGGCTTAATTTTGATATTTGATCCTTGGTGGAGATTAATTTTCTACATATCATACATTCATAATTGTTAGCATAAAAAAAAGTATCATAATCATCCATCACAATCACAAAAAAATCATCATAAATATACATCAAATACATATGTATCATTATAAAAATATCATCATCATTGTCATAGACCTAGATAATAGAATAAGAAACATCATAAGTATCCATAATACTCATTACATCATAGCAACATGGATATATAAGTGAGATATTTTTGAGTTGTATGAGTATAGATGATGATATTATATGTGAGATAAAATGTGATATGATGCAAACATACGGATTTGTGTCATGCCCTAAAAATTTTACACATAAATCAAAACACAACTATCAAAAAAAATTCTCCTACTAATACCTTACAATTAAATTTTAGCTCAAGAGTTTACTATAATTGATGACATCATTCCTCCACCATATATTTTTAGCTTTCCTTAAGTAGTTAAAGTTCTAAAAACTATCAATCTTTTATGGTGTACTAATTAAAATTCAAGATTTATCCTTTAAATGTTAAAGCAACCTTCAACTTTAATGTCTATCTTTCCTACTGAAGTTGTTTTTTCTGGTTTCACAATAAGGGTATGTATCATTATGAAACTTATCTGAAACAATCTCAAATAAGCAAGCCATTACTACATATAAATCAGGGTAATTCTAACATCAACCACATCCACTTCATCCCTTCCACATCAAATAGAGATTTCTTTAGGTGACAATGGTAAGTTTATCTATGGGTAGAATTTTAGTAACTTCCCAGAATATTCCATACATAAGTACAAATCTATGATTCACTTATTTCTAATACTATTAAATTTCCTTCAAGACGATGGTCTTCCTTGTCGGGTTAAGTTTCCTATCCCAAATCAAGTGGGAACTAAGGAACTTAAACATTCCTCTTCACAGTTATTTGTAGGTGATAGACTAAATTCCATATTTTAAATGATCTTCATTAAGGGCTTCATAAATTTGAATTGATTAGAAACAATTAGTTGTTCCCTCATAAAATTTGAAAAATATTATAGATTTCTGTAAGACTATCATTTACCCAATAAGATAGAAACAATTAGTTGTTCCCTCATGAACATAGCGAGGCCGTGTCCTGTGGTGGTGGCCCATTTCAGGAAAACCACCCAGGTCACCTCCCTATTGATAAATTATTAAAATTCCATAGCTTTTTTGTAATATGAATACTGTTTGAAACAAGAGGTCACTCAGGTCACCTAGGCATAATGAATCCCACATACATTTATGCATATAAAATCAATTAGAAAACAATTCATTTCCTGTTGCTATTAAATGTATATGTCGCCTTATCTGAGACTAATCGATCAATGGTTTAGTACAGATTTCTTTTCCCTTTTTGTTTTTACCACAAAATATTCCATTCACTAAGCTATGAACCCCAATAATGTAAAAATGGGTTGATAACAAATCCTTGATTTAAGAAAAATGATTGGATGCTCAAAACTGGTATTAATGGTCATTGGAGCATGAAATACAATTTATGAGTTATTACCTAAGCCTATTATTTTGAGCACTCTAATTTGAACATTGTATTATTGTTTTCTTTAAATTGTCAAATTTGATTGTCTTATTTGCTGAAATGTTTCAACGTTTGGATAGAATGCACTTCCTGTATTGGTCTAGAAGATTGATATGATTCTTTCATTTATCTCTCAATCTTTTACATAGAGTGATCATTGTGCAACAAATAAATCTTTCCATTTATGATCCTGACTCTTATATACTGTAACTATGTTAATGTCGCTATAATGGTGGGGACAATAGTCAATTTCATGGAGATGTGAAGTCATTACACAGATTCTTGTCAAAGCAGAATAGGAATACCTTTAGATTCAGACCAGTTTTTTTTTTGGGCACCATTTATCCCAATTGTTAGTACTATATTAAATTTCCTCTTTTGGTTAAGCTTCATCTTAACCAGTCACCATTTATTAATGAAATATTCCTGAACCGCCAAGGCCATGTACAGACTATAACATTGTATATGATCATTTTGAAAACTCTTAGAATCAATCAGTTACTATTTTTCCATTATTTAAACCATTTCTACCTTGTAATATTCACAAAGGAGAGATCATATTGATATATATTTATCCTTCCTCAAGGAAATATTAGCAAAACCCTTAACAACAAGTGTATTTCCTCAACTAACTCGCTTTAAAAAAAAACTCACCTTTCTTTTTAAATGAATACATAGTTTCATGTGTTGCAACAATTAATGATATCATAAATCTATCCTTTATAATTATCCACAGAACAAACAAATAAACACATTATAAGGCTTAGGAGACTTTATTGCAAGTCAAGTTCACAATTTCTTGTACAATGAAAATGCTTTGATTCTCTTTTCACTAAAATGATATTCATAGTTGCAAACTTGAAATACAACCAAGAAATAACTAATATAATCTTGGTTCCTTAACATTAGATCCATAATACATAAAAGAAAGAACCATCACAAATCTCAAGCCACACTTTCTTTCCTCCTATATATTTGTGCAATTCCCATGCAATTTCTCCAATTCCATCCAATCCTAAAAAGGAACAGAAATGGGAAAAAAAAACATGGTATCGATGGGCTCACCTCCCAACTGTAGGGTTGTAAAACAACCCACCCCCAAGCACAAGGTGTTCACATAGCCACCAATAAAGGAATACAACACAACAACACATTTGTCTTGAACCACGTACTCACATATGTAACATCACACCAAAAGTACAAGTGACAACTATCACATTGGTTTATCCTAAGGGTAAACCATTTCAGGGGCAGTGTGGGCTCAACCAAACACGTGTATATATATAACATCAAGGACATCTCCATAATAATCTCCACAAATCCCCAAACCAACACCTCCTCAACTCCACACCCCTTATTCCTCCAATTCATATAACTAAAAATATAAAATGGGATACTCATATCCCATAAATACAAGGGTACTCATACCCCCGGTGATGGCCATCACCTAATGGGATATTGTTATCCCAACTGAAAGCCCCAATGTGAGGGATCAATCTCCCACTCAACCCCACACATGGAGGACCAACTCCTATATAAGAGAGGGGGTCACCTCCCCTAAGAAAAGATACACTAAAACAAATGCATCACAATTACAAGACTTGACATAACAAGAATCCCAAAAGAATTTCTCCAAACAAAACTCTCAACATGAAACATTTCCTTTTCAGGATGCACAACAAGGCATTATGAATACAATAACTACAACACAAGTGAGAAGAATTTCCTTCAATGCAATGATCCCACTAATGGTAGACACAAAAAGGAAGAGAGACTCCTCCCACCACATCCTTCTCCCAAGATCACCTTCTCCTCCAAAATCTCCTCAAAGACAAGAACTCCAAATGCAAGATAGCACAAGTGGTAATGTAACCCCCATCCTCTCCATAAGGAGAGGATTATAAAGAGGAGGGAAGAAGTTACCTCCTCCCAACTAACTCAACTAATCAAACCATAACCCCATTTTCGCCACTTTAACAATGGGAACATAAAAGGGGTCATAAACACTTTTAAAAAGAGCATAAATGGTAAAAGCAAACCCCTATCCCATATACCTTAGACATAGGCCCATTCTTAGGCATAAAATACACTTAAATTATTCTTAAAAGACCTCAAAAATCCCATTTAATTTACAAGACTAACATTTACACAAAAATGCAACTGAAATAAGGAACAACCACAAGGACGAACATACTATACACAAGACAAAGGTAGATAAGTGGCACCCCAATTTCCATCAGTAATAAAACTCTTGCACACTCACCAAATGTGCCAATACAATAAGAATATATATACACACAATAATAATAAATAACAAGAATAAACCTCATTAAAATGACATGATCAAATAACCAACAAATATATACATATATCCCATCATGATAACGTGAATAAATTAAGATCACATTCAATTATCACAACATGCTAAAACATGACATTAATTAATATCTCATCACGATAAAGTGCATAAAGAAATCACATCAGAATCATCATATCATATTTAAACCATTACATACATTAACATCACATATGAAATACAATAGATCACCATCATCATTATATACACATAATTATGACTCAACTGATCAATCTTAAGGAAAAGATTTCCAATTAATCCATCAAGTGAATGACCATCTCTCCCAACTCAGGTATGACACCCAACATGAAAGCACATAAAATATTGGACAAGGATCATCAAATCATATCGACTCAACATGAACATAGAGGGTGGGTCTCACAATTTGTATGTTTGTGATCCGAATATCAGCAAAAGTGTTGTGATTATCAAGTGATTGCAAAGCAAAGCAATATTTTGTATTCAAAGCTTCAAAGGAACTGAATTCAACACAAGGAAGGTGCATTTTGTATCAGTTCACATCTTGGTTGTGTAGTCATTTCTATTTTGTATCTATCTCTTGTTGTGAGCCTTATTGGACAGTGTGTCTTGGTAGTGAGCCTCTATAATATCTTATAACCGACTATAATATATTGTGAGCTAATCTTCACTGTGGTTTTTCCCTTTTTAGGTTTTCCACATAAAAAACCTAGTGTTCATGTGTCATGTGATCTTGTAGTTACTTCATGTTTCATTCATTGTTGCAGCTAGATTTATATTGATAATTGGATGGTTTATGATTATTGGGTTAATAAAAGATTGATTCACCCCCCTCTTAGTATTCTGGGTGTTCAACACTTTTTTCCTACTTCAAATCTTTTGTTCTTTTTGTCTACTTCAGAGCTTTTTTTCTTTTTTCCTACTTCTATAATTCTATTTTTTTGTCTTGAAATTGGGTCCCAGTTTAGAGAGTGTATCCCTTGTTGCCACCGAGAAGTGAGAGACAATTTACCTTTCTTAGGGGAGAAGCTACACCATTTTTTCTTATATCAATGTGATCAAGTGGAGTCGGTTGTTACAATAGTGGTTGGTAGAGACTTGCTTCATAATAATCATTTGGCTCTCCCATTCTAGGTTGCTTCTTTATTTGTTTCAAATCTAATGGATATTCTTTGGTGTGTAGAACTGGTCAAGTTCCTTGCTAGGATTTATCTCCAACTTTTGTCTTCTCATTTTCTGCTTTGTATCAAGCTTTGGAGAGCTACAATCTTAGCTCTGGTTTATCCACAGTGGGACCAAGTGACTTTCTTGATAGGGACAAACTACTAAATGGATACAATAGTGTCTCAATTCTATATGTGATGGTCAATGGACTTGTTGGCGATAGTCCTAATTTTAGTAGAGAATTGAATGATTTGTGTCCTTTTTTTAGTGAATCATTATATTTTGAGCCATATAATATTTTTAATTCTATTCATTTTCTCATAAAGCATGTTGAAGAGGACTCACATGCATTTCCTCTCTTTCTACCACCTTCTAATCTTGCAAGATCAAGTGAGAGCTATACAAATTAGTCTTTTGTATCGATGTAATATTTTACTTAACTACTTCAATTTCAATATAAATTTTATTGTGTATTAAATTATTAATCATCTGTAATAGAATTTTTTCATGGTATGGAGGTAATGGTCAATTTTTTTATGTGTGGGCTTGATCAGTGTTTTTGTAAACATGATTATCGTTTTGGATTAATATAATAAATCCAACCTTGGATTTCTCGTATGAATCAAAATATATATATATATATATATATATACTTAGAAAATTCAAATTAATGAACAAAAATAATTCACCATTTGATGAATGTTCGATGAATCAATGGACTTTTTCGATCGGTTCATGTTTTCTTAAGTTGTGATAGGAAATAAAAATTATACACAAATTTTTCATCATTCAATGAACATTCGATGGACAACTACAGTTGCATTCTGGAATGAAATGTGTGGCATGTTAGACTTGTGAACTCGAACCTCCAAAATCACCATAGAGCCATTAGATTTACAAAGATCAATGTTTGACCTTTTATTCACGTATGTTATTAAGAACCTAAAAATCCTTACCCTTTTAGCCCTGCATTATAATCCTTCATTACCTTTTTTGGGTGCCCTAAGTCATAGCCTTGTATCCCACTTTTGTTATTAGATTCCTTGGCCCCCTTTATTTCTTAGCACTCACTTAAAAATACTTTTCCACATGTGTTGAAAATAAATCACTTAAGTGAGCCCATGCTTAATATAGTTCCCCCCGCTTAGAAAACCTTTTTCACCAATCCACAAGGTTAAAATTCACTAAGAGGGAAGCCATGAAAAATGGTAGAAAGTATGACACGAGTTTTTTTATTGATTTTTGCAATTCTATGAGATTATTGTTCATTGAAGAAAATGCGGTTGTAGAACTACAAATTAATGTCATTTGTACTTTCATGATGTTCTCAATTTAATGTGTGGGAAATCTTTAAAAGATAAGAAATAATTTCCTCTTCTGATCCAAAGTGAGCAAAATGTTTGATTTGATAACTTGATATTGAAAACTACATGACGTATTATACATGATGATGTCATGAATCCAGTTATCAATCAAAATAATATTTTTAATAGATTTATATCATTTGAGTGCTTACTACTTGTTAGCCTGAGGTACAGTCTACATGTAGCCAGACGCCAATCAAAATAATATTGTAAGTGGCTCTTACATGAGTAAAGTTGGTTACTTAGTAAGCACAAAATAATAAATTATACCTCACATGACTCACGAGTAAATGTAATAGCCCATAAATAGGGATGGTGAACTCAACTGAAATCATTCTTAAAATTCCATAAAATGGCTTTACTTTTGAGTGTAATGTTTTAAATTTTGATAAGAATTTTCATTTTAAAATATTAATAAGGAATAAAATGATGTTGTGGTATTATTGGGGATAGTCTAAATTCTCCCACCTCCAGTTATGTAGTTACAAAGTAAAAGAGAGACCAGTTTCCTTCAAGTTCGTAATGGGTAGAATTGGAAATAAGTTGATCTGGTTCACTTGGCCAATTGAGTCAAGTTGTAATACCCCTCCTGTTACTATTTAGATTTGTTTGAGTTTCTATGCTTTGTTTTGATACATTGATATTGTGATGATACTATTATTGCTTGGTTTGGTGGTTTGATTAGTAGACTGTTTGTTGATTATGCTTATACATTTGAGGACATGATATTTCTTATGATATTGTGGTTGGTGATATTAGTTTGATTTCAGTAACATTGCGATGCATTAATTTAGTAAATTATGTTATGATGTGATTTTTTAGTTTAGAAATGTACTGTCATCATTTGTATTATAATTGTTAGAATAGATGTGATGAAAGGACAGTGTAGCATCACTCATTCGTGAGTGCCCTACTATGCTGTAATTCCTTCTCACAATGAAATGATTTGATTTGATTTATATATATGTACATGTATACGACTTCATTTGGATGCAGGGATTGCAGGTACAGAGTCTCAATTCCACCTGCTTTGGCAGGACAGGGCGAGCACCAATAACCCAACGGTATAATGTTGAAACAGAGATGACTAGGAAGTCATCCCGTCCCATGTTGTCAAACCGTTCTGATTGAAGGGTATTGTGTGTTGTTGTGTTGTCTTTTTTGTAATTTATTACTATGTTTTGTGTAGTGTCTTGTTCGGATGTTATTTACGTTGGTAATTCTATAAGTTGTGATTTATTTAATTAAATGGTGGTAATAATTGTTTATTATAATGTTAAATTAATTTGTATTTAAATATTTAAAAGTTTAGTGTAAAAGTCATGTGTTTATTAAATGCTCATTAAATATTAAATTGTGTTTTGTTAATTTAATTTAATTATCTTGTTGAAGATAATTATAAAATAAATAAATTAAATGAATCAAATTATGTGCAAAGCAAGTAAAGCTTGCAAAAGCTGATTTAAAACAAAAAGTATTGAAGAATAGGAAAAATAAAGAAATAAAAGAATAAAAAGATAAAAGGACGAATGAGATTTGAGAGTTGACTGAAAAGCTTGTTTTTAAAGAAATAATTTCTTTTATTTTATATTTTTAGGGCTTTTGGAAGAAAATGGCAATATCTTTTATTTATTTGAAAATTTGTGAGTCTCTATGCACACGGAGGAATATTGAGACAGAAGTTGCATAAAATAATGGTTCTGCATTGTTGAATCTTCTAAAGTTTCGGGAAAGATATTTTCATTCTTTTGCTTGAAATATTTTGGAGAGATTTTTCTAAATAAAGAATTAGATTCGAATTCGAGCACGGTATTCTGGAGAGGAGATTTCAAGGCAGGAACGAGAAGCTCTGTGTAGAGGCCATCAGGATCAAGCAAGCTTCATCAGATTCTTGAGAGCGTAGGACTTCAGGTTCCACCTTCTCCTCTTGATTGTTTTGAATCTGTAAAAAAAGAATAGAAATGTGTTTTGAATCAATCCTTGCTTGTAAAAGAAAATCTTTCTGAGAATTAGATAAAAATGATTTCTCTGAGAAAAGAAAATAAATATATAAATAGGCTTTCTTTGAAAGAAAATTCTTTAGAAATTTGAAATCGTTTCAATTGCAAACAAACGGAA
Source organism: Sequoia sempervirens (assembly GCA_007258455.2). Classification (NCBI taxonomy): domain Eukaryota; kingdom Viridiplantae; phylum Streptophyta; class Pinopsida; order Cupressales; family Cupressaceae; genus Sequoia; species Sequoia sempervirens. The sequence goes on along the minus strand of VDFB02144716.1, from coordinate 17,545 downwards.
AGAAATTCTGTCAAATTTTGTTTGAAATATGCCTAATTTCTCTCTATTACTTTACTGTGGAAAAAGACCAATCTTTTTATTTTAATGGGTTTTGAAATATATTTCCTATAAACATATATATATCTTCTATATTTTTTTTTTGTGTTCTACACAGATAAGAGTGTACTCTGTGGTTATATATATATATTTATTGTTTTTTTAAGCTGCTTTGTTCTGGTTCATTTTTTTCCTTAGGCCGAAATTATGCATTTGTTGGCGCTGTTATTCTTTTTATGGCCAAGATTTTATTTAAAAAAATTATATGAAAAAACAAAATTTTGTTAGGAGTCCGGGGAAGGACAGCCATCGCCGTACCCCCCTCCCCGTAACTCCACTGTCGCAGCAGTCAATAAGACTGTTGCGTGCAGTACATAAGGCCGTCGGCCTTTGTTTTAATTGCGAGTCTGTTTTATATATATGTATGGTGTATGTTTATTTTATTTAATATGTTAATTAATGTTTATATATATATAGGGCATTATTTTATTATTTATTATGTTGAATAAATAATTTCAACAGAAAATTAGCCTTATTTTGTGTTGTATATGGACATATTCATATATAGAGACAGTTGTATTTTATTATATTTGAAAGTTGGAATCTTATTTCTTTGCAATGGTCAGCATTTGGGGAAATTAATTTAATCGATTAATTGAGAATGAATTGGATTTAATGGTGCAATTTTGTAAAATTAATTTGAGTGTTCTTTCCTTTATGGTTGTTGTTTAACGTTGTCCATGTGGGAACCCGATTGTAATTTGTGAAACTTAGTTCCAGAGGCATGATTTAATCTTTGAATGTTATCCTCATTTTGGTTGTACTTTTGGAGTTGAAATTTATTGGTATTATGCTTGGAAGGGTTGTATAGGTTGTTGAGTTTTGTTTATGAATTATCACGAGATGAGTTATGCCTCGCGTGGCTTGGTTTTGAGTTAATTGCTTCATCTATTTTGGTACAACCCTTGCCTGGTTTTGGTTTATGTTAGGGGTCTTAGGGAGAGTGGCTCTTCATGGGTGTCGGCACCTCAAAAGGAGGAAGAGCTTAGGATAACCCACGTAAGAGTAGTTAAACAAGTGATAACCTAAAAATAGAACTTAGGGGGATGGGTAGTAAAAAACACAAGATAATAAATATTTGATACCTCATCTATGCATTAGGGCTATCATAGACTAATGATGGACTGAGAAGGATGTGGTCGGCAAAGTCATAACCTCATCCCCATGAGAGGTTATCAGCTCCGCATGAGCTACCCTATGGTGTCGGTGCCTCAAGTAGGAGGAAGGGCCAGGAGATCCATAGATGGGTGTCGGCGCCTTAGTTAGAGGAAGGGCCAGGAGATCCCATGAGAGCTATGCGATGACACTCTCCACTAGACACCCTTGTGCATTGTTTTGGTTGCCTCTGGAAATTGTATTCTATATGTTGTTTCAAATTCTTTTGAAGATGATTTATGAGTGTTCTTTGGTGACTTGTTGAATTGTTATTGCTTTGTTTAATTGTGATGAGTTTCATAGCTTTATCTTATTATGTTGATTTGTGAATGTTGTTGGTTATGTCATTGTAATCTCTGAGTTTATATTTGAGTTTGTACTTTGTTGTTCTCTTGGAGTTGGTTTTGACATTCATGGTCGGGATCTCTTCCTTGTCACCCCTGAGCATGGGGGGTGAGTTATTTATAATTCACATGGTTGGGTGGAACGTGCTCCGCACCTGTTGGGTTCCCCATCAGCATCCTTTGTTCGCAGCATTCCTTCAGTTGGAGGTTGTTCCAGTGGATCACTTGTAATTTGGATATTATTATACTTTGTATCATCCCACATGTATGGGAAATGTATTGTAACTCATTATTGAGAACATTTAATCCTATGTTTAAAACGATGATGTAATAGTTAGGATCCTTTGTAACATGATTGTAAATGACTCATTATGGTTGTAATATGTGATGAAATGGTACTTTCACTCTTGGTTCATGGATATACTTTTATTGATGGTTATTGTAATGTATTGGATAAGTTGTTTAATATTATCTTTTACTTTTTTTTTAAGTTCTGTTGCGATGTGACCTCGTGTGCCCTAGAGGATGTAACGTTAAGATGTTAATGTGCAATGTAAATGTTTTTAATGTGTAATTGCATGTTGACCTTATGTTATTAAAAAAAATTGTTTGCAATGTTTGTTCTCTGGGGTTTGCACGACGAGCGTTACACAAGTTTTGAACCAAGATGAGGAGCTCTAATGGAGATAAGTGCTTTCACAGAGAGTTTGGCCACATAAGCATTTTAATCTTGTTTGCATTGAAATTTGTCAATTTGTCATACTCCATTTTGATAAAGGCCCTCAAAGAGGAACTTATTGAATGCACAAGACAACTGAGAGGGGGGTGAATCATTTGTACCTTAAAACTTCAAAACCCTCATTAACATTCAGATCCACATTCAATTATTTAACCCTTAATTCTATTATGATGAATTAGCATGAAAAGCAAATAACAGAAATTGAAACAACTTAACACCATACACAAGAGAACACCAGATTTACATGGAAAACATAAGGGAAAAACCATGGTGAGGATTAGCTCACAAATATAAATAATATCAACACTTAATACAATAGGGCTCACTTCCCAAAGAAGAAAGGCTCATTGCTAAAAGGCTCACTACCAGAATAGAAAAGAAGATAGAGAAGGAATGTTACATAGAGAAAAGCATCTCAATGCAAAAAAGAATCCACCACAATGACATCAACACCTTCATAGTCTGATTAAAAAATTGTAGCCACCTTTTTCTCACTACATACAATAAACTAATACATGAAAGCTCACACTACACTTCTCAATTTCACACTCTACAACACTGCACTTCACATCATTCACATCTATCTCATATATCTTAACATCCTTCAACAACTCAATTCATACTTATGCCATCTTCAACCTTGAAACCCTCCTCCAAGGTCAGATATGCACCTCAAACGTGCAAATTCAAATTAGTTCGGCACCAAAACACTTTTGTGGAAGCTAGAAGTGAGATTGGACCACATCAAACCTAAATTGGGACCAAAATCAACAACACCACTCAACCACATGCTTCCTTAAACAATAATTATCCATCACATGTAGTGTAAACACTAGGTTGGTCGTTACCCATGCAAACACCATTAAACTTTAAAGTACACGCTTCCTCAAACCCAAGGATGACTTGCAAACCACACACCAAACTTGAACATGATCTATAATATTCCTCAAACACCCTAGAATCCAACAAACTCCTTCACAACAACTTTCACCTAAATAATGTACATACCCAATACATCCAGACAACTTTTCCATGCACTGTTACTTGAAAACTTGACTTCCAAATCACAAAACCTTGAACCCTCTTGACTGAACAAAGATATCAACACCATCAACACACCTTTAGAATTGAAAGACCTGATATATAACTACAAAGAAACGCAAAGTAGAAACATTTCTCCCAGGAACCTCTGCAAGACATAGCCACACACTATTGAACACAACTTCTTATGTACAATGATCCAACAAGCCAACTCTTGATTATAACACCTCTGAACTACTCTTACCAACATATCTGAATCGCACAGGAAAATCTTCAACCTAGAAGAAATGTGGAGAAAAAACAAAACACAAATATGTTACCCAAAACACTACTGCAACACACTATTTCCTCTTTTTATCAAATATTCTCAAAAGCACTTAGAAACCAAGCACCAAAGACACATCCTCATCATCTTCATTTCTTCCTCAACCATAGTCAAAACCTTATCAAAGCAACAATATATTTTGACACTAGTAATTTACTAATGACAACATAATGCAATTAATCAAAGCATGGATAACAATAACTATTCATAATCATGCAACAATCTCACTCAACTATAGAAATCAATGAGAACACATTCTTGTTGACATCAATGAAAACACTAACTACTCATACTTGCAACAATCTCCCCTTTTTCATTGATGGAAACACATGATGTGAAAAACCATCAAAGACTCAACAGCTCTGAATACCATACCTATTTCCTTTTATCTTTTCTCCCCCTTTGTAGCTTGTCTTCTTTACTTGTTTATCTTTCCCTAGTGACTTGTTCTTATTATTTTACATGACTCTCTCTCTCTCTCTCCCTTATTACTTATTTATTTTCACATGTTTTTGTCTCCCCCTTTGACATCAATGGAAAAGGACATAAAACTTGCATTGTTTATTCTCTCCCTTTGTCATCAAACAACTTACTTACTATTGTTCTGCAACACCTTTCCTTTACTTCTTTGAATACTCCCCCTTAGGATCACACACAAAACTGTACCAAATAATCTACCAAATGACAACACACACTCTTCTTACTACAACAACCAACAATGCCACTACCTACTCCTCCTGAGAGGTAGCCACCAACATCAGTCCAAAATAAAGAATGAATCTTGAGATCCAATTGACTGATGCATCTTCTTATGTATCTAGTTCAAAGAAGAGGGGAAAATAACCCCCAACTTCTCCCAAAGATACTCAAAAGTATCTTTAGGAAGAGCCTTAGTGAACATATTAGCAATTTGATCCTTTGTAGGTACATATTCAAGCTTCACTTCATTCTCTACAACCTTCTCTCTCAGAAAGTGTTATTTGATTGAAATATTTTTTGTCCTTTAATGCATCACTAGATTCTTTAAAATATTGATTGCACTTGTATTGTCACCAAATATAGAAATAGGCTCATCATACACCACTCTAATATCCTTCAATATTTGCTTCATCCACAACACTTGTGTGTAGCAAGATACTGTTGCAATGTACTCTTCCTATGTAGTAGATAAAGATACTAGATCTTTTTTCTTACTTAGCCATGATACCAATCTACATCCAAGAAAGAATACACCACCACTAGTACTTTTCCTATCATCAACACAACCAACCCAATTTGCATTTGTGTAACCACTCAAGGTGAATTTAGTATCTTTTGGATACCACAAGCCATGATCCAAAGTTCCCTTTAAATATCTAAATATCCTCTTCACTGCTTTAACATGTTACTCTCTAGGATCTTCTTGAAATCTAGCCACAAGAAAAATTGCATGCATCATATCCGATCTAGTAGCAGTTAGATATAGTATTCCACCAATCATTGATTTGTAGTTGCTCTAATCATCCTTAGGGGATTCATCATTATTGCTCAATTTTCAATCAGTAACCATAGTACATACCGGTTTAGAGTCTTCCATTCCAAACATAGATATCTCAAATTATTTTTGCATCTCTTCTGCAAACTTCTTGCACATAGCTTCATTTCCTCCAAAACTTATGTCATCGACATACACAACTAGAATTAAGATTTGATCTTTTTCAACTTTAAAGTAGAGATTACTATTTGTGGTACCTTTATTGAATCCTTGTTGTATCAAATACTTATCCAACCTCGCATACCAAGGTCTGGGAGCTTGCTTCAATCCATATAATTTTTTCTTTAATCTGCAAACCATATTTAGTTTATCTGATAACTGAAGTCCTTTTTTTGTTCCATGTATGCTTCTTCTTCCAATTCTCCATTCAAGAAAACAAACTTCACATCCATTTGATAAACTTTTAAATCCTTATGTGTTGCAAAAGCTAAAAACACCCTGATAGCCTCCATTCTTGCCACCAGGGAAAATATCTCTTCAAAATCTATTCCTTCAACTTGTGAATATCCCTTACACACAAGCCTTGCTTTTTTCCTTACCACTTCTCTATTCTCATTCAGTTTGTTTCTGAATACCCACTTAGATCCATTTATATTTTTGTTTGCAAATCTTGGTACAAGTTCCCAAGTCTATTTTTTCTCAATTTGTAGTAGCTCTTTTTCCATAGCCTTCATCCAACATTCATCTTTGTGCATGCCTCAATCACTGTTTTAGGTTCAACTTCAAAAGTAAACATAGATTTACCTCTTCTTTAGCAGCTTTCCTTCTTTTCAATGCACCTTTACTTTTATCTCCAATGATTTGTTCTTTAGAATGATTTATCTGCACATACTTAGGGGTTCTAGGTGCCTTTTTTGGAGCTTCTTCCTCTTCAATCTACACTTCCTTTTCCTTAGCTTTTTCTTTTTCTTTGAAATTAGGCTCATCTGATGCATACCCATCTATCACCACTGAGTTTTAAAAATCATCATTAACCTTGACACTTGCACTTTCAACAATCTTTCTTAAGCTTTTCTTGTAGCACCACTAGGCTTTGATTTTAGTAGAATATATCCAAGGAATATTCCTTCATCAAACCTTTCATAAAATTTCCTAATTTTTCTCCATCTCTTCTGATATAATATTTTCTTCCAAACACTCAAGTACTTGACAGTAGGTATCCTTCCATACCACAACTCATAGGGAGTCTTTGTGTTGTTTTCTTTTGCTTGAACTTTGCTTAGTATGTAAATAGCAGTATGAATTGCTTCTCTCCAGTATACTTCCGATAGGTTAGCTTCTTTCATCATAATCCTTGCAGCTTCTTGAACAGTCCTATTTTTCCTTTCAGCCACTCCATTTTGTTGAGGATTCCTAGGGGTAGACAAGTTCCTCTTTATTCCATGATTCTCACAAAACATGTTAAACTCATTGGAGGTGAATTATCTACCTCTATTAGATCTCAAACACTTGATTTTCATATCCATATCATTCTTAACCATGACATTAAATGCTTTGAACTTATCTAAGGCTTCAAATTTTTCTTTAAGAAAAGTAACCCATGTCATCCTAGAATAAGCATCAATAAAAAGAATAAAATACCTATCACCTTGAAGACTTTTTGTTCTTGTAGGACCACAGAGATCTGTATGCACCAATTCCAGTAATCTAGTAGAAGATTTTTCTTTTCCTATGAAACTTCTTCTTGTTTTCTTTCCAATCTAACAATCCTTGCAGATAGCATTGATAGGCTTTGTAATAGTTGGTAGATATCTTACTGTAGATGCATTAAATGTCCTCATCATCATTTTTATCCATTGCATATTTCACTAGATACATTTGCATATCCAAACATTTATCCATTTCATAATACATTAATCCATTTCGTAAATATTTATCATTTCTTTTGATCATCTACATAATCATATATTCATATTCATTAATCCATTTAAATATTATAACTATGTATCCATACTATAAGCATTTATTCATAATCATTATCCATTTGCATAATCATTTATCATTAATCAATTATTTGTCCATTTGAATTAATCACTAAAATATCATTTGCATTCATATCACATTAATCTTTATCCATTCATATATTTCATTAAATCATTAAATCCATTTTCCTTGAATCAATCATTTAAATTCACAAATCATATATAAATATAATTCTAAACATATATTATATCATAAACCCACTCATCCATTTTCTCTCATTTTTAATCAATTTCAATTAATTCCAACATGCATTTCTCCACTACAATCATTTGTCCCACATTTCCCCCGTAACTTGAATTCACCTCGTGAATTCATCTATAAAAGCATGCTTCCTCCTCACTTTTCAACACACAACTCCGGTTTTATAATTCTCGAATCCAATTCTACATAGCCTCTTGTGCTTTTGCTGCAAAATCTAAGAGAAAAGACAAGATATTGTAGAGAGGATGAAAATGGAGTTATCTTTCCTTTTGAACGCATTTTCTTGGATTTCTTAGTAGTATTTTGTTTCTTCGTTGTATTTTCATTTTGGAAAAGCTCTATTGATATGTTGTTGAATGCATGATTTTGATTTTGTGAATTCAACAAAAGTTTTCAATTTTTAGTTGCACATTATGGTGAACCCGACGTGAACAATTTGCATTCGTTAATAGACTCAATTTATGTGCATATAAATAGTTTACTGATTGATAATGGAGTTGGAATTTCATTGAATATAGGCTAGTTTTTTAAATACATCTATTTAGTCGATAGCACTTTTGTTTTATTTGAAATCACATACATGATCTTTCGTTAGATTCGGCATGGAAAACTCTCTTTAAGCTATGCGATCTCTGACTTTCTCATGCCCCTGTGTCACAACCAAATGGATCATGAATCTGGCCTAAGTCGATTTATTTCATAAGGATTCTCAATTTTGTATCATTTTCTTCAATCTTGGCATGCAAAACAATAGTGAAATACAAGCATTTTGGTTTTGATTTCTTTCTTTGTAAAATTTGCAGGCCATTGGGATATTTGGAAAATGGTTTTATTTGAAATATTGTGAGGATTGTTGTTCCTGTTCATGCCTTTTACTTTGTGCATATTCTGCAATCACTAAGAAACTTTTCTTCCCAAAGGCTCACTTTCTTGGAAATTTCTCTGGTAGTAACTTTTGTTTGAATGTGATTGTATGAGAAGAGAAACATTTTTCACATCATTACTATTGTTGGAACTATTCTGTCTGAAACCGACCATTATTATTCGGAGAGACATCTAAAGGTGATATTGGAAAAATATTTAAATAGCCATCTATGTGGTAGTGGCACTTTAAGCATTTTTTTTAATTTCTTTGGTACTTAAACACTTCTTGCTACTTTTCCCCATCACTATCAGTTTCTACTCCTCTGAAACATCTACTTACACTCCACAATATACTTCAACAATGATGGCATGAATATGACTAAGTCTGAGCTCACCCAACACTCCTTTTTTTTGCTATGACCTACTTAGAATCCCTCCATAATCTTCATTCTGCAATCTCACATCTATTCAAACCTTGTTCCAAGGTGGTGCAAGCAAAGAAGGTTCTGGTGAAAGCGTAGAAGGAAGTATTCCATTTCGAGTCTCTCCTACAATTACAACATTTCCCTTGTGAAACGTATCATGCAATCCTGTAATCACGGCCTCCCATTTTGACAATATCCTACAATCATGGTATTTATGACGACCTTTTCAGAATAATCCATTTTTAGCACATTTTGTAATCAATCAATCTATTCTATAGTTGATCATTTTTCAGCATGTTGATTTATTTTGTAGTTGGTCAATTTTTAGTTTTTAGTTTTAGACAATCAGTTTTCAATTTCCATGTGTATGAAGGCTCATCACAACTGAGATTTGGCTGAGGGTGCGTTCAGTAATTTGGTTTAAATTAGATTTTGATTTAATTTTAGAATTAGATTTAGTATTAAATTTTAGAATTAGATTTAGTTTTAAATTTTGTTAATTTAGATTTAAAATTAGAATTAGATTTAGTTCTAAATTTTGTTAATTTATTTAGATGTAGTTTTTAATTTGGAGTTAGAGTTAATATAGATTTAATTTAGATTTAATTTTGTTAATTTTGTTAATTTAGAATTTATTTTTTTAGTTTTAATAAATTTAGATTAATTCTTAATATAGATTTTTTTTAAGTTTAGATTAACTTTTTTTATTTAGATTAGTTTTAATTTAAATTGACTTTAATTTAGATTTAGATTAGTTTTTTAAATTTAGATTTAGTTTCAATTTAGTTTAGATTTAACTTTATTTAGATTAGATTTAGATTAATTTAGATTAGTTAATTAGATTAATTTAGATTTTGATTCATTTAGGATTAGATTATTTTTCTTATTAATTTTTAGATTAATGTATTTTTATGTTTTAGTTTCATTTTAATTTTAGGGTTAATTTTGTTAATATGGCTTCTTGTGCAAGTTCGCATGTTAGAGACTCGAGGGCTGAAAACATAAACACATGTTTGTCAAAGACTTAAATTTGAAACTACTAATGAAATTTGATGTAGGACGTTCGTCGAAGACTTCATTTTGAAACTGATTGTCTATATAGCTTAGACCACATTTCATTTGGTGCTTAAAAAGAACAACTATCTTTTTCACATATATTTAACTAGGGGGTTAATAAACTTCTATTTTTTGTTCTTGTAAGATGGTAGGTATTATGCTCTCACCTTGTGCAAACTAGATGATCAGAAAGACAAACCCATCTTTTCTATTTTAATCCCTTAGATGGGCCTGCCTCGAAAGAGGGAACAGCTCCAACCGGCTTTTCAATCAGGCCAGTATATAAAAGGATAATACTAAACTATCAAGTCCTCACGGCGGTCTTTTCCCTTGCCATACAGTGTCACTCAAAACAGGGTACCTACCATAAAATGTATAAGAGCCTAGGTAGTAGAGTGATTAAAGCCTTAAGTGGCTTGCTAGACACTTGTGGGGAGTCATTTCCTTGAGTATTCACTAAGAACCACTGTTTTAGAAGCCAAAATCCCTCTATTTTATGGCGCAAGAGGTCGAACCTCTAAAGTCATCCCACACTTTCATGGTTCATTATAGAGATGGAAAATTTCTTAAGATCTTTGTGGTCTTAGGGAATTCAGAACTTGGTATGCCCAAGAAGTGAGTGTCGTGTAAGGGGGAGCTAGTGCTACCAAGTTCCTAAGCTATCTGCTTGGAATAGGCGCGACTGGAGAAATCCAAGTGGGAACCCAGCAAATATTGTCTTTTCCAGCCTAGTATTTTTGCTTGTATTGAAATAATCAAACAAAATTCTATCTATTGTGTCTTGCATGTGTGTTCAAAAAAACACCACACCTAAAATCTATGGCATTCAAACCTTGACACAAACTAGGCCAACACATCCAAAACAACCTTGAAATTTAGATCTATTTAGACCAAGGACTTTCCCATTCGTTCATCCATCACCTCATCTTTTTTCATTCCCCATAGATTAAACTTTAGGTCATCTTTTTAGCTTGCATTAACTTCTTGCATAAACAGGTATTGATTTGGAAGTTTATCAAACTTAGACTAGACCATAGCTTCAAATCTATATTCTCTTGACCTTATATTTCAAACAACATTCATCCTAGTCCACGTCATCTAGGTTGGTTCCTTAGCTCATCAATCCAGTTGGAGACCACCTTGGTCTTTACTATACCCAAGTTCATTGACAATCAGATTAGTTGCTATTCCTATCTTAGTTTAATTAGCAACCATATCTTATGTTTTACCCTTCATACTAGGCCATAGTATTCCATCTCTTCATTTTGCACTTTGCATACCTTATACTATCATCACTTTGACTCTTAATTTAGGCATTGTTATTAGGCATCCCTATATATTTAGAAAATCCAAACAAATAGTTGCATTGCATTTAAGCATACCTTATTACAAAAAAACCAAAAAACATAGTCTTAGTATCATATCATTCACCTTCTCTTTGCAAGTCCTTTCATGGTTGAAACTAGGTCACAAAGAAGGCAAAAAGACATGGCTTCCCCATCAAACAATGAATTTTTTAACCCATTTGCAAACTCCTCACATGGGACACCTAGACCCTACAAATCCCTTTTAGAGAAATTTGTCACTAGAGACCAAGATGGAAACATTATCATAGAAGAACTAGAAGTTGCTGCCCAAGATCCTGAGTTTTCCTCTTTTGTGAATGAATTCTTAGCACAAGACCCTCAATGTTACCTAGCAAAAATATTGGAAGAAGGTGCCACATTACCTCTTAGTTTTTATGTCAATACATTAAGAGCATCATTCACATCCATCAACCAAATTCAAAGAAACAATACAATTGTCTCTAGTAGCTATATCCCACAAGTTAATACAACAATACCATTAGGAAGGGGCACACAATATGTAACAACAATTCACACCTCCTTATTTGGCACACAAGGCATTATACAAGGCACAACACAAGGGATGACCTTTAATACAATGCAACCAATGACACAATCCCTAACACAATCCATATCACAACCCCTTGGTTTTACACCTAATCCATTTAATACAAACACCATATCTTCAAATCCATTTGGAGCATCAAGTGTCATGAACACCACATCATTGAATCCATTTGGGACAACTAAAGCCTTGAACACCATGTTATCAAATATTTTTGGCACAAATAAAAGGACTATAGTTCATATCCATGGAACAAACATAAACACCAATGTGTCACAAGGGCCTAACACAAGTGTTCCTCAAACAAATCCTTAAGGATCTTTCCAATTCAACACTCAACATTCACAAGGTCCAAAATTTTCCAATCCTCTCCTAATGCAATCCAACACCAATATCTCACACATTCCAACTCATACCACACACATCCCTCAAATCCAAATTCCAAACACAACTCAAACATTCACACCTCATGTCAACACCAAAATACCATCCCTTCAACACATTGGATTGCAAAATAAAAACATTGGGCCTTACCAAAATACAGTTGCAAACACTGTAGATACAACACTCACACCATATGATTTCCTAGCCATCAAATTTTGTCCTTGCAAAAGAAAATGGAAACCATGGCATTGTCAAATAAGAAAACTTACTCTATCCAAGAGTTATGTCCTTACCCATTTGATAGGACATTATACATGCCTCCTTTTCCTCCAAATTATTTCATGCCAACTTTACCTAAATATAAAGGAAGAGGAAACCCCATTGAACATGTGAGGGAATTTCATACAACCTTGATTTACATTACTTTAGAACAAACATATTTAATGAGACTATTTCCTAGGAGTCTCACGGGACATGCTTTAGAATGGTTCTCCCACCTATCGATAGGCATACGATCATGGGATGAACTTGGTGAGAAATTTATCACCCACTTTTCCTTCAATATCGAAAATTAAATCACTATTGCTAACTTATGTCAAACTAAACAAGAAGAGGGTGAAGCTTTCATAACATTCTTCCAGAGATGGAGGATTTTAGCTAGTTTTTGTTCTATTGAAATTCCTGAAAAAAATAGAAAATTATCATGTTCATGCAAAACTTGAATACAAACTTAAAATATGCATTAGAGGCTCATTGTTGTTCCACTTTTGTTGACCTTTTTGAAAAAGGGGCCATCCTTGAGAAAACCCTTATCGCTAAAGGGGAAATTAAAACTTATACCAAAACACAAAATGCCCAAGGAACATCAAATGATAAAAACAAGTTTTGGTCCCATAACAAGAACATAAGAAACAATGGAATCGTAGATGCAAAAGCGGTAAACAAAAAAGGTCCCACATTGACTCTCAAAGCACCCAACATGAATAATAACACACCATATGTTTCCAACCAAGTAGCTAATGTGATAGAAAATCATCAAGGATGGGGACCCCCAAGACATCCAAAGAAATACTCATAAATACAATACACTCCTTTACCAGAACCAATTGAATTTGTCCAAAAGAAGCTAGTACAATCAAACGTCATACAACTCCCAAAGCCCAAACCATATGATCTAGGAAAATTCAAACCCTCTTGGTGGGATGGAAATGCTTTCTATGAACACCACCACATAAAAGGGTATAAGACTTCATCTTGCCATCATTTGAAGAACATGATTCAAGACCTAATTGAAAATGGTACCATAGAGGTCGAGGGACAACAACAAACTTCCAATACATACCATATGATTTACAAGAATCCATTGCAAGACCATGGAAAATCCTCCATTTCAGGTCAAAATATAGATAATCATGCCAATTATACCAATTCCTCTTTGGACTACACAATTATTAACCACCTCCAAGCTACTGATGATCGTGTTAATACAATCACCATTAAGAAGCAACCTAAAATTGTTGTTACTACCCGTAGAGCTAAGGTTACCATATCTAGTCCTCCTCCAAAGCAGCCACAGTCCAAAGCCCAATATAACCTTGTTGACCAATTGGGCAAGACACCCACACAAATTTCCATCCTTGAGCTTCTACGCATATCACCCAAACACAAAGCTATCCTTGATAAGGGTCTAAAAGAAACCTTTGTCCCTTCTGACCTAGATGTCAACCAGTTTGAAGCCATGGTTGGATATTTTCCCAAATCCCACCATGTCTCTTTTTTTGATAAAGATTACTCTACATCCAATTCAAACCATAACAACCCATTACACCTTGAGGTCTTCATAAACAAAAATAAGGTCAAAAGAGTCCTAGTAGATGGTGGAGCCAGATTGAACATTTGCACTTTAAAACTAGTAAAGGCATTAGGCCTATCTGAAACATGTGTTGATACATCTAAGATCATTGTCATCAAAGCCTATGATGATGAAGAGTGTTCTTCTGAGGGAATTATTGTACTACCTATCAAGGTTGGACCTACATTACTAGATACTACATTCTGAGTCCTAAATATTGAACTACCATACAACCTACTCCTCGGTCGACCATGGATCCATGCTATGAAATTCATTCCATCCACATACCATCAATATCTGAAGTTTCCTTACAAAGGCACTAAAATTACAGTCGCAGGTGATCCAGACCCCTTTCAATATTGCAACAATCTAAAAGGGACTACTCAATTCCAAGTGCTTATCAACCAAGAGGCCTCATCATCTCACTACATTGTTCCATCTTCATTGACCAAATCATCCACTTCATTTACCCCACCATCAAACCCGAAGGTCCAATTTCATTATATGGGATGTGGAGAATATCATCCATTTACCAGTGAACGACAATGCTAATGCTACTAAGAAATATCAAAATTCTAATGTTAATGTCAAGATAGCTACAAAAGTAACACAAAAATATGGTCATACTTGGATTGAAACCTTTTGGGACCCTAATGATACATCGGCCTTTTCCATATCTACTTCCACTCAAGCTTTTCATATCTATGATAACCCCCTATTCAACCAGGATATCTATAATAATCCACTTTTTTATCACAACCCTGCTAAGGATATCCAATCATCACCACCTACCCTGAGCTAGGATATGAACCTCCTATTTTTTCCTATACTAAGCCATCTTTCCAAGTTATTAAGGATGTGCAAGCCTCCTTTGATGTTGGCAATACTGAAAAGGATAGTCCCAAAGACTCCATTGATGGCATCGCTACTCTCGTTCATCCACTAAACATTCTTGTCACTTCACCTACTCCCTCCATCTCACTCCCATCCATCCTCATCATAGACATGGATCAAAAATTCATAGCTCAAGAAAATAATAAAGGAAAAGCTCCAGTGAATGAGCTATCTTTAAAAGGAGATCAAAAATCAAAAGATATAATGCAAAGAAAAGAAGATCAAGGCAAGTCCCTTAGCAAAAATAAAAAGCTATTGGAA
This sequence comes from Sequoia sempervirens, assembly GCA_007258455.2. Taxonomy (NCBI): domain Eukaryota; kingdom Viridiplantae; phylum Streptophyta; class Pinopsida; order Cupressales; family Cupressaceae; genus Sequoia; species Sequoia sempervirens. The sequence continues at coordinate 2,480 of VDFB02144716.1, read as the reverse complement.
AAATCAAAAAGAAAAGAAAATCAATACAAGTCCCCTACCCAAAATAAAAATCTATCAGAAAAATAAAAAGTAAAATTCAAAAGTGGAAGCAAGCAAAAGTCGATCTCCAAGTATGCCACTCCATCAAAAAGCACTAGGAGCATCTATCAAGGAAAAAATTCAAACAAAGCACTTGTTGATCTAAGGTCTCCATCCACATCACTCTCACCCATATCATATATTCCATTCCACCCATCCATGTTCACATATCCCTCATATCCCTCCATTGGCAATGTCTTTCAATGTATCTTTGACGACAACCCCTTCACGTACTCTAGCTCGTTGGTCACTCAATCTCCTTTTCAGCTGAAGCCTAATGGCCCACGTAGTGTGCACATTATGGATCATACCATAGCCTCTTTCATCTAATACATCTATCATCCTTCATACTTTCCACTCGTACTCCTCATCCCGATCGACTCTTTTCATCCAGCACGATCATCCAAATAGGATCAGGGCATCATCAAGGTAGTTTATGGTTCTATTGTTTATCAATTATATACCTAGCTTCAAAGAGTTAGGAAAAGTTCCTAAAAAATACAAAAAAATGAGGAAAACATCCTAAAAAAATACAAAAAAAAAGGAAAAAAGTTTTGAAAAAATATGGCTGTAAAAAATGAAAAAAAGTCTTGAAAAAATTCAAAAAAATGAGAAAAAATCCTTAAAAAATACAAAAAGAATGAGAAAAAGTCTTGAAAAAATAGATAAAAGAAATCATTACCTTGATGAAAACCCCGCTAATAGGTGTCTTGGTAACAGCAAAGTAATAAGAGGGATTTATCCAACGAGTGAAAACTCAGAACAGTTCTGATATATCTATGTTGAAAACCTAGAAAACAAGCACCATGTGTAGTCAGTCTTTGCTCCGTCATCTACTATCACTCTATTTGGTCTTTCACCCTAATTCATATTAAGGCCTTTACTTTCCATCATCTCCCATTTAACATCCATTATCAGGCCTTGCCATCCTTATCATGACTTCCAAGTGGTTGACGTCTTGCATCCTTCTCCTACTCCTTTCGTCCATGATAAACCTTGTCCCATCCCATCCCTATTGGCTTGTCTTATACCCAACTAGGGAAATATCCTTGGCCTACACTAGATTCTGCACTTATCATCGGACTTCACTATACTCAAAGAGTCATAAAAATCATAAAATGTCCTAAAAAATATCCAAAAAAAAAAGCCAAAACATTTCAAAAACACAAAAAAATCAAAACATTTCAAAAACAAAAAAAAAAATCAAAACATTTGAAAAGACAAAATCATAAACGACAAAACTCCAAAACATCATAAACTTCAAAATCCAAAATCATAAACTCTAAAATCCAAAATCATAAACTTTAAATCCAAAAATCGCAACATCCAACAAAAAGATCAAAAAAAAATTGAAACACGTCAAACCCAAAACATCTCGTGATAATCCCTTTCAAAAAAAACTCAAAAATAGATTCAAAGTTAGTCGCAGTCAGCCTTGTCATTGTCAAACCACGCTAGTTCTCAGCGACCAGACGACAAGGCCATCAGTTGATGTGCCCCCGAGGCATTAGGTTAGTATTTCAGTGTTGTCAAATAAAATCATGATGTATTCCTTTGTCATTGAAGCAAATTCAAGGGTCATGCCAAACTACGAGGTCTCTACACATTGCTACATAGGCAAGACCATCTGTCGATGAGCCCCCGAGGCCCCTAGGTCAGTCTTTTAGGGTTCGTCAGGTCATTCAAAATAAATCTGACACTATCAACTCAAACACAACACAATCATTTGAACTTAAAACACAAATCTTGAATCAACAAGACACGCAAGCCAACAAGTCTTCAAGTCAAACCAATCAAATCAATCACAACCAATGGTCTTATAAAACTGGACCTTGTCACTATCACACTTTTTCATTTTCCTTATATAGATAGTTGCATGATCAAAACTGGACTTGACATCTTCTATGACATGTTTCTTCTCCTAAAACTAGGCCTTGTCAAAATAGTCCACCCATCACTCACTTCGTCCCTTAACACATTGTCAAACACTTATTGGCAAACAATTTGAATGTTGTTAACCTTGTTGGTCGATTTTGTCTTATCTTTTGGATTTTATTCAGTCATGTTACTAGCCACCTCGAGGATGTCCCATGAAGGATTTAGAGGAGCGATGATGTCTCATAACTCGTCTTTTATTTTGATTTTTGTCTACGGTTTGTCTTGACAAAAAGACTGGGGAAACATGACCCTTACTGTGAGTTAGGACATTCCTTGTCTATGACTATCTGTTTTATAGATGGATGACCTTGCACACCTTGGTCTATGTCATACCATGGTGTTTTTTATTCATTTTTCATATTTTACCTCTCTATGATGATAAAGCACTATGACATGCACAAGAGGCTTCATCACCTTCATTTTCATTCATATCTCATTTTAATCTATCATTTCTTCCATCATCC
>VDFB02144715.1:0-14459 GCA_007258455.2 Sequoia sempervirens | reverse complement strand
AAAATCTTGAATTTTGACTAAAAAAGCAGCAAACCTTAATTTCTTCAATTTTTTACCGAAAAAGTTGGCACCTGGGTTTTGTTCAGAATACAATTAAAAATGGACCCAGTTGATCAGATATGAAAAACACTGACGTTTGATCGAAAAAGCAGCCAACCCTAGGTTTTGAAATTTTCTTGAAAAAAAAGCTGTGATATGGGTTTTCTTCAGAAGACTGATTGGAAAGGACCCAGATGGTTGAAATTTGAAAGCACTGAGGTTTTCCCTGACATGCAAAAATAAAAGCACTGCTGCAACTTGATGAAGTTCTTGAAAACTTCTTCATAAGATTGAGGCAAAAAGACCCAGATGATTGAAAAATGGAACGCCTTGGTCTTCTTGAAAAATTTGATCTTCTGGATGAAAAAGCTTGAAAAAGCAAGGGTTTATGTTGCTGGTCTGAAAAATATGATGAAAAACCAGCAAGCTACGTTCTTGAATCTTGAAAAATTTCTTCAAACTTGCTGCTCCAACTTTCTCCCTTGAAAGCTACCTACAAAAATAATGAAAATAACATAAAACAAAGATGTTAAGTAGACTTAGGGTTTTGTTTTTGCTTTGCTTTCTTTTGCTTTTATCTCCAAAACCCTAAATCTCAGCTTCATTGAACTTGGACGCCTCTTTCTCCTCTTGCAATTTTGAAATTTTGAAAATTCTTGAAATTTTCTAAGTCATGAAACTTTGGGCGCCTTTCCCCAAGAGGGGCGCTTATTTTCACCAGTGTTAGTCAAAATTTTGCTATTTTCAACTTTTCTCCATTTTGACATGCTACTTCGCCACTAATTTCTCGTTGACAGACCAACCCGACAGGCGAGTTGAGTGGTTCATGGCGGAGCCTGACTGAAACTGAGAAAGATGTTCTGGAGGCACCTCCGGCTAAAAACTTGATTTTGACCTCCGAATTCGTGAGAGCCTTTTCCTTCTAGGGGCGCCCAACTTCTTCAGTGTTAGCCATTTTTCGTGATTTTCAAGTTCTTCATTTCCCTTTGATCTTCTGATGAATTCTCTATTCCGGGGGCTACGTTGATCTGATTGACTGGTTGACAGGTTCACTAGATAGCTCGTCTGAAATTGATGAAGTGATCTTAGATGCTTTGTTGACAAATTCTATCATCTCAGTGCTCAAAACCTTGGGCGCCCTTTCTCTCTAGGGGCGCCCATGTTTACCAGACTTAGAATTTTTTATTTTCTTCACCTTTAATCTTCTTCAAATGATCTTGTCAGATCTGGAGTTCTAGGTGTCGGATTGACTGATGGCTGGGCTCGTTACGAAGCTGACGAAGAATGAGGAGGGGTCTTCTGGGAGAGATTTTTCCAAAAAGTGAATTTTAACCCTTCAAAAGTTTGGGCGCCCATCTTGACTGGGGGCGCCCACTTTACCAACACTTAGTTTATTTTTCACCTTTTTCACCTTTGCTTTTAGATCTCTCTTTTCAACTCTCATCGGACCTTCTGTTCAACTCTTTGAATCTGGTGACTGCGAGCTCCGTTAGGCGTGTTGAGTATCTCGTTGTAAAGCTGGATCAATTGTGAAGAGATCTCGTTAGACACTCGTCTGCAAATTTATCTGTTGGGACCCCTAAAAACTTGGGCGCCCTTCTTCACCAGGGGCGCCCACTTCCTCCAGACTTAGCCATTTTACTGATTTTCAAATTTCAGAGTTTGAAAACTTCGTTCTGTATGTTCATCTTTGATCTGAATTTGCTGAAGATTGAGCAGTCGGATGATCTGATGGAGACAGGCACGTCGAAGCTGGCTGAGCTCTGAAAAGAACAAGCATATTCTCAAACCCTAACGGCTGAATCAGGGCCTTCAAAAAGCTGGGCGCCCTTCTTGACCAGGGGCGCCCAAAATCTCAACACTTAGTCAATTTTTGATCTTTTTAAATTCTCGTTCTGACATCTATTTGGAACCTCCCTATTCAGCTTTGAATTCTGGATGACTGGATCGCCTGATGACTACGCCGTTGAATTTGTTGCGAAGCTGACAGAGAACTGAGCAACATTGACTGGAGGCACAAACCCTAATTCTGACATTTGGTGCCCTAAAAAGATGGGCGCCTTTCTTCAACAGGGGCGCCCAAACCCAGCAATGTTAGAAAATTTTCATGAATTTCCAATTTTCTTTCTCGTTCTTCGTGCATGTTCATCATTTCATCTTCTGTCGAAAGCTTAAATGCTGAAATTGACCGGCAAATTAATGACTTCCATTGATGACCCTGAGCTCCAAATATGCTTCAAAAGCGTGACAGGGACCTGCAGAGGGAAAAACCGGATTATTTCGAGACTTAACCGGCACTGGGATATGGAAGTATTTGAGCCACACCAAAATCAGTTCGACTCGCCTAATCAACTTCTATTTTAGAAAATTCTTGCTGCGATCCGCTTCAAAGCAAAACCTTAAAAACCCAGAAAACGCATATAACTTCGAAAATTTCTAAAAAATAGCGCTTTACTAAATTTTAGGGATGAAAACTGAGATCCGGTTTTGTAGGTTAAGCCGTTTTATAATCTGTGATCGTTTCTAAATTGAAAAATTTTGTGTTTCAACCTCATGCAAGACATGCACACGCAATTTTGACCTTTTGATCGATTTGGATTGACTTTACTCGTTTCTTCAAAATGTCTAAGTGTAACAAAAATTTTAATTTTGGGGTACAACATTGGCTCTGTTTGGGGACCATGGCGGATACTTTCGGCATAGGAGAACCATAGAATCTCTAGAGTTTTAAGCATAGACCAGTGCCTTGTCCATTGGGTATTGGAGTCAGCATTATTTGCTAATCACCTATTTTGCAAGACTTTCCTTAGTCACCTATAACCGGACTTCCTAGAAATCACCTAATAGTTGGACTTCCCTAAAAATCACCTAAAACAAGACCCTTAATCACCTAAAACACGACAGGACTGTTACGGAAAGGGGAAATACAACATAACGAAAACATCACGGAAAGGGGAAACACATCACGAAAAACAAAGAAAAATAATTACAAAGATTTACTCCACCTCTGAAAGATGTCCTTTCTGCCTGAAAGGCTTTACTTCTCTTCTCTTGGGTATCGCAGGAGACAAATCTTCAAGGATGAAGATTCTCATATCTTCATACATCCATCCAGACGCACCTTGACAAAAGTCAGAATATGGCGCAAGGAAGGAAGCAGGCACTGCTGAATCACCAACTTTGTTGTCATTCATTTTCGAGATGTCTCTGGTATCAATCCTTTTATCGTCGATCTCTGGAATATCTTTGAACTCTTCAAACCAATCAATCGCGTTCCACCCCCGATTTCTATAATGTCGCAAATGATCCTTTCTGATTTGAAAATACCCTTTGATTGGCTCATTGATCAACTCCACATCCCCTTTAACACATAGGAGTTCAATTCCCATATCTTTGGCATTTTTGAGGCCTAAATAAAGCGCCTCTTTTTCAGCTTCAGTAAACTCCAATTGCAAGCCATAGGACAATGGGTACAATTGTTCTTTAGGGGAGATGATCACTTCCCCTGCTCCTGATTTTGTATTAGAACAACCCTCATCAAACTGTATTGTCCATAAATTTGCATCCTTTGTCGGTCTCTTTTCTGGACTAGCAACATTCTGGTCTTCACTTTCTGTCTCTGACAACGTCACATAATTACCGAGACCTGCTGCTTGATGAAGGGTTTGGGGTGGGGGGTTTGGGATTTTCACCACCATGAACTGGGATTTGGGTTCAGGTTCTATCTTGATTTTACCTTCCTCCACAGGAATGGTTGCAGACGACCAATCTAATTGCATTGCACCACCAAGATCTCTGCAGAAGCTCCGGCTCAACAACATCCCGTAGCTGGGTGGAATGTTAGCCACTAGGATATTCATCACAATTCTTTTCTCCGGACATGCCACCAACCTTACTTGAGTGTTCTTCATTTGTCCGACCAACGGTACCAACTCAGATTGAAGCGAATAGCACTCGTTCTGAGTTTCTGTGCACGAGAGTCCCAATGCCTTCATCACTTGCAGAGGCATTATGTTGTCTGAGGCTCCTGAATCAATGATACAATTGCTCAATTTAAACCCTCCTATACACAAAGATATATAGAAAGGTTTAGGCTTTTCTTTCACTGGAACAGATGGCTCGAGCAATGTAGGCTGAATTGAAGCTTCTTTCTTTGCATGTTGTATTATTCTATCCAGCTGCTCAGGATGATCACGAAGATATTCCAGCTGAGAAATCTGCACCGTGTTCTTCATCAAGGCATCTACAATGTCAAACTTGGTTGGAGATGGGTCTACAGCAACTGCTTTAGCATTCTCTTGTTCTCTAGCTCTCCTCCTCTCTTCTTCTTTTTGCGCTTGCAGTCTCTCTTCTTCCTTCTGCGCTTGCAAGTGCAAAGCACCCGTAGGAAAAGAGTGTCTTCCGTGATTTGCTGCAAGAGAACGGTGGCGGAGGTATTCTTTTTCTTCAATAATGGGTTCAAAATATCCCGTTGCGGAGTCGCCATCGAAGTTGTCCGTCTGTGGTGAGACAACATTCGAACTTGGTGTTGGGATGAAACTGGAACTGGGTGCAGCATCAGCATATCCCATAATCTGATTCATTCTTAAGTTCTCAGGACATGTAGAACCGGCATGTTCGTCGGTATCATGAAAGGAGCAAAATACTGCTTGTGGTGCAGCTTCAACTTTTTGTCTTGTTGGAGGTGTTGACAACTGCGGCTTGTAACTATTGTAAGGCTGAAAATCATTTCTCCTTGGTTGATACAGTTGCTGAGGTTGATACTGTTGTTGCAGTTGATACTGTGGTGGTAGTAGTGCAAGCTCTTCATTGGCTACCTTCTGTAGCAGTGGATCTGCAGAACTCTGAACAAGAGGCTTGATTGAATCCTTCTTCATTATGCCAGAAGTGATCATATTATCTTCCAGCTCAATGGCGTGCCTTTGTGCATCCGTCAATTCTGTTTCTTTTGCCGTCTTCAACAAGAAGGCTATCTCTGATGGAAGAGCATTTATGAAGCAACTCATCAGAATCTCCGGTGATGGATTAAGTGTAGAAGAAATCCGCGTAACAAGACGATTAAATCTTGCTACAAACTCCCTCATGGGCTCGTTGCTCTCCATCTTTGAATTTGCAAGTTGGGAAAACAACAGATGACTGTCTTCAGCGGGCTTGAATCTCGCCAAGAATTTCTCGATCATAGTCGCCCAGCTTGTGATAATACCCGGCTCTAAGTGACTGAACCAATCAGCAGCATTTTCAATAAGAGTCTCCACAAAGAGACGCACTGCGATGTCTTCATGTTCCACGTGCAAGATGGCGCAGGCCGTTGAGAAGGCTGAAAGATGATCATCAGGGTGTCGAGTCCCGTCGCCATGGAACCGTGGAAAGTGCTTCCTCGACCCCTTAGGCAATTCATGATGTTCCCGCAAAGCCAAAGGTCCAATGATGTTACCCCAAGGTAATGGGGGTGGACATCTCATATTCCTTCCAACATTATTATTGTTATCACCCATTGCTTCTGCTGAATCAAGCAATAGGGTGCCAGATAGTCATACCCGTGACATAAAGCCTAAGCTTTCTTTGTTGTTTTATGCCTCGTGCCCCACCTGGGCATTGTATCGTTATGCGAAATAAGATTCTTCGACGCGGATGAATGATAGTTATGAGAATCCGCTCTTCAACAGCAAGAGGGAGCTTCCCTCCTAATTTGAAGAGCATGACCAGGCATAGCTGTCCGTTTTCAACCAGACCTGCAGGTGCTAATTTAAACGCCCAACAAAACATGAACTTGGTAACTTTGGCAGCCTTCAAACCGGCTATCCCGCCTCCTTCATGAACAACCCTATCAAGCTCTGAATCTCTGAGAATTCCTTCATTAGTTGCATTTACATGCTAGTTGGTGATATCTCCTCATGGAAGTATAATTATGTATTTGTCTGTGAGATTTTATCTGGGTCTCCTCATTTTGGAAGGGTGGGGTAGATCCTGCAAAATCAGTATTTGAGATATCTGATATGATTGAAACCACTCCTAGTTCTGGGCTCTCTAATTCCATCACTAAGCTATGGAAAGGTGCTAAGTTACCGGTTCGGTTTTGTTCGGTTCTGCCCGAGAACCCGGTTCACGTTCGAAAAATAAAATTTGGGGTTGGGTCTTCATTTCGGTCTCGTAATACAAAAACATATAAAAATCAGAAATATATACATATTTGCAGCAGTAATTAAGTTCATAATATACCACCATATTAATAGTCAAATAACATAGCAAAAATACACCACCACTTTCATAGTCAAATATTAAAATATTAGTGATACTCGAATGTCATGATATAAAATTATAAATTAAAGTTCAAACATAAAAATGTCAAGTGTTTACAATCAGCCATTATTGATCATTGATCAATCTGAAAAGTATGAACATTTTTCTGTGTGGAAGGCAAACAAGAAAACAGTGTTACGTAATTATTTACATTATGAAAGAGCCAAAACCTTTTTCTTGCAGATTGTAGAAGAATCTGAGAGATTTTTTGGGTGTCCTTGCCTTGGAAGTTTGGAACAGAATTCTTAAGTTCTTGTTGATGCAGTATTAGATGTGAAGTTTCAAAATACTGAAATAGGCATGGTTATATAAATTCTCATCTCAAGACTATCATTGCATCAAATTAAGAATTTTCAATCCTTTATAGTCTAGACAAGAGAAGTATGGAGTAGTGTTCCAATGCTAAAGTCTTATTGTGAATCTCTTTGCTATCAGTGGGTCAAAAAAGAGGAATCTGTCTTCTGCACCAAATGAGAAATATTCACAATATGTGCTAGGAAGGAATAAGTCCATAAGATCGAGTATGCAAGAACTGAGAATTGCAAAATTGGCTTACGTTTGACTTCCACACACAGAAATTTTCACACTTTTCGAACCCACAGTCAGGTTTTCAAACCCTGATCGAACCCACAGTCAGGTTTTGAACCCTGATCTGAATCCCACGCCAAAACCCCTTGTCTAACCCACAGTCAAAAAACGAACCCAACACATTTGACCAACGGACTAATTAACCCGGGCCGAACCCGAATCGTATTCGGCTTCCTGTGGGCCAACCTGGTAACATAGGAAAGGTGTAAATTAGATCATAAAGTTAGAAGGAATTCAGTTTTTGATATACCTTAAAAGATGGAATACTTTGACAGGCCCATTGATCTTTCATACATAGACCAAATAATCTCAAAAATTCTAGAAAATGACCTCAAAGCAAATCAAACAAAATTTTCCAGCCATGGGAAATTGTGATAGTTAAGTACAATAATTGTGATAAGTTGTAGTCAACCTATTGAGAATGTAATAGAACTATTAAGCTGGAAGGTCAGGTATGCATATTCTAGTTAAAAGTTGCTTAGTACATGCTGTAGCTGTCAAATGTCTCCCAACAATGCAGATGACTTTGTATTGCAGAAAAGAATGTGAGAGATTCATTGAACCTTCTTTCAAAGATACATAACTTGAGAACTGCACCTGATCTCTAGGCATTTAATGCCAACTCATTCTTGTACATGTTTCTCTCATCTGCAATCCTCTTCATATGAAACTCCTTATATTTGTTCTCTAGCTGCTTCACAAGGCAATCCAGAGCATCATCTTGAACTAAGCTGAAATTGTTTAGGGGTAGAATTGAAGAGAAGCTGCTATCATCACTGTGAAAGGCAACATTAGACATTTAAGCAACCCTTGAAACATTTAATGACATCTTATTGATTGTAAACCTACTCACTCCCCACACTATACATTTGCTGAGAAAAAATGGAAGTACCATAATCGAAGTCTGCCCTAGGATATTTCTTTTGGTATGATCTGGATACCAGAAGCAGACTCTAGAAAAAATTGGTGCCGTTGGCTGTAGGCATATAAGTGTACCTATATTATGTTCATATTTCACTTTTGGAGGTTATGAAATAAATGCCGGCTGTTGATTTTATTTTTATTTTGGTCAAGGTAAATCAATCAAGGTTAGATATGTTCCAGTAGTTGCCCTTGTATAGGGTCAATTGAGATAATGTAACACTTAGTTGAAGTTCATACCTTAAATAAAGAGGGACATATCTTTTGGATAAGGAAGTTAGTTTGCATGTTTACTTTTTTTGAAGTTGAAATATGAAATATAGCAAGTTGTAGAAAGAGTATATATTCATTCTCCTTTACCAACAGATGAAATTGCTTTTACACCTCTGTGTGCAAATGTAATTGTTCATGATCTGATAATTGTGTCTAGGGCATGGCAGAAAATATCTTTCTTGGGAATGTTTCAGCAAACGAAAAGATAAAGATTTTACAAATTCTCAGGATACTGTTGTGAAATAACTGGACAAATAGAAATCTGAAATTCAAATAACTGATGTTTTTAACATTCAAAACCATTGTAATTGATTAGAGAGTGAGCATAAATGAGAATGTATACCATGAATATTGAAATATGGATTTCCCTCATTAATTTTGAGATCACTGATTACAGTGGATACTGCGTTTCTGCGTAGATCTACCTCGAAGTGCGAACCTTCAAAATCAATTACACACTACAAGTCTACAAACAACAAATATCAAGCCATAAAATAACACAAATTGATCTGTAAACTGGGGTGGCTATACAACACTTGCAGCCATGAGCAAATGAATTTTATGAGAAGCTTTCAAAACTAACTCAACATGCATCAAACCACCTACTATTAAAGTAATATTGTGTAATGAGCCTTGCCAATTCTGACCTCAAAATGCTGATTAGAGGCTCAAGGAATATCGTCAAACACTTTGCATACAACCACTTTACTTGCTGTTTCTGTGTTTCAGTCTGATTATTCTTGCTTGAATTGATATCAAATATGATTTGAATGCTCTTCAACAATGCAATATTGATTGATAATGAAAATAGGAATGACATACAACAATTTATAGCACTTTCCAATACACAATCAAGCCTACAAATGAAAGAGACATTTCTTTGAACAATTGGCATGCAACCTTCAGATTCACTTTAGACTTATATTCCTGAATAGAACAGACCAGAAACTGATTACAATTCAGATTTGAACTACTAACTTGATGCAATGATAAAGTTCCTACAATGCCTTCAATGGCTGCCACCTCATTTCAGACTTATAGGATGCATATATTAATGAAAACAAGAGGTGGAACCTGATTACAATAGCTGGAAGTGAACAGCGAACTTGGAGAAGTCCAAAACTGATTTTTATGGAATTTTATGTGCCCTTCTTGCATGAGATCGCCCTCCTCTATGCTGGCCGACCCTGTTCTTGCTTGACAATATTTTATATAAATAAATGCAGCAACAATAGCCCTCCAAATTGCTATAGAAATGATTGCCAACACAAATGGAATTGATTTCTCCAATGCCCACAAAAATCTGAAGTCTCAAAGATGAGCGATGAGCAAATATGTACTTCTCACCATGGTTGGTTGACCCTTGCTGAGATGAAAAATCAGAATGTTCTTCATACAATAATCACCTCCAAATATGCCAATCAATGTTGCCTCCAATCTGCAAATGATCTCTAATATATCTCCAATCAATTTTTTACAAATTTGCAGCTGTAGGTTATTCTCCAAAATGCTTCAACAAGCTGATATGAAATCTTAATCTCCAAATTTGGCCAAAGGCCACAAAATTTGTAATGTAAGCACAAATTGAACTTCTAAGTGAAGCCCGCAATGAAGCAATAATTCAGCTGATATTTCACAGCCTCAAAATTGCATAACCAATGAGAGTTTTTGTTCCTAATGGCTGGAAATGGCAGAAACCCTAGCTAGCTTCCTCACCAAACAATAACTTCAAACAAATATCAATTCCTAGATGATTAGAAGCTTGGCTAACCTTCTCTTTATACTTTTCTTCAAGTACATCTAGAAGCTTCTCAAATAATAATATAATATTTGCACTTTACAAATATTAAAATATGACTTTATAATATAAAGTGCAAATATAACATTATAACATAACATTAAAATAATAATTATTATTAAAGTTACCTTTAATAATAATTAAACATTATATCTTAAGAAAACTCCTTATTTCTCCAATTCAACTGAATCCAGGAAATGGAAACCATCAATTGATTAGGTATCTGCCGCAAAGGACCCCCTAACCATGCTCATTAGCCTATGAGGGTCAACTGATAGGCTAATCCTGCCGAGAACTGATGCTCACAAAAATGGGGACATTACATATTGTAATATTAGTTTTTAATGGTCAATTAAGTGATTAGGAGAAATATTCTTTTATTCTTTCAGTTAAGTTCTTATCCTTTGCTTTCTTAGTTGTTGGTTTTATCCTTTACAAATAGATCTTTGTAATCTATTATTTAAGGAGACTTTTGCTCTGTAATTTGATAATGAATATCTTGGTAATCATTCTTTTTCTTCATTACTTTTTGTAATATGGTATTGGAGCTCGAGTTTTGAAGAAACCTTGTGATTGGTGAATGCAATTGTGCGTTCGTATTTGTGACAAAGAATCCACAAAAGGAAGCTGTACGGATTCATGCAAAGTTTTTTAACGAATATTTTGAACAAAATTCATGGCTACTTTTTAACCAACAAAATCGTGCTAGGTTTTTATGAAGATTACATGATTTTTTTTGGGAAAATCATGTCATTAATTTTTTTGAAAATTGCAAAGTTTTACTCTCAAAACCATGGGTTTTGTTTTCACATTGCAAATCGCGCTCTTGATCCTCAAAATTGTGATGGTCTAGGCAGAAAACATGACAAACAGAGTATTGAAATCGCAAGACTTTTTTGGTGTGGCTGTTAGCATTTTCATGCATGGGCTTCACAAGGTTGTGCGGGTAGGAACTGGCTAGGGTTTTTGAGTTTATTTTTCAAGGCGTGATTGGTATTTTTTGTTGAATTTTGGCCGCGGCAAGGGCATCTATGCGGCAGCTTTTTGTAGTTTGCAGTGTCGACTAGGGTTTTCCTAGATTTTTTGGTATTTTTTGGGCTGAAAATTCCAAATTTTTTTTGTAGATTCGACAGCTAGGGTTTTAGTTGAATTTTCCAAAATGTTTTCTATTGCAGTTTTTTGCCGATTTTTTAATAAAATCGTGGGTTTTACTTTGCTGCTTGGGTTTTGCAAATTTTTTCCAATTTTTTTTAGTAGTTTGTCTAAAGTTAAACAGCAACAAGTTTCTTTGATTTTTCATGATTTCGAATTGTAGGAGGGATGGCATCATCACGCAACATCATCTTGGAAGGCGACCAAAGGTTTATTGGCAAAAATTATAACACCTAGAAACAGAGGATGCTCACACTCTTCGAGTATAGGTGCCTTGATCAGGTTGTTTTTAGGTACATACACTCGTCCCACAGTTACAGGTAAAGACCATGACAAATTTGATGAGTGTAATCGTGAAGTCATTTTGCTCTTTAATCTATTTGTAACAGATGAAATGCTTTCGGAGGTCCCATCAGGCAAAACCCCTGTGGAGATTTGTAAATACTTGCGAGATCTGCATGAGATGTCAAATAAAGGGAAGGCCTTCTTCCTTAAAAATATGTTGTTCTCTATCATGATGGACGAGACAATGTCTTTGCAGAATCATTCGATGAAGATCAAAGACATTTGCGATCAATTGGATACCATTGGTTGTAAGATGGAAGAAGATATGGTTGTCATAACGTTCAAAAGGTTGCCACATACATATGAAAATTTCATGGAGACACTCAATATCACTTCTCTACAACTATTGACTTAAAGTTCAATGATTTGTGCAACAATTGTTGTAGGAGGACAAATGGAAGAAGCAGTTTGGTAGCAACATTGATTCACCGAGTGTGGAATAGGACTTTGCAGCCAAAGGCAAGAGCAAAGGCAAGTGGCCTCAAAAGAAAGGTCAAGGCAATTTTGATGATACTTCAAAAAATCTGAAAACTATCACATGTCATTATTGTGGTAAACTTAGTCACATGAAGAAGCATTGTAGAAAGAGGTCGGTTGATCTGAAATCAACTATGTAGGGTCTCAACAAAAGGCTTATGTCATAGAGAATTTTGAGTAGGTGTTAGCCTTTTTTGCTTTCATGGCCAAACGACCATCAAATTGGGTCAAGTCTTTTGCGTGGTATATTGATTTTGGAGTGTTTCGGCATTTTACTCACAGGAAGGATTGGTTCATGGAGTACAAGACTTTCTCCAATTTAGTGATCTTCAATGGTGTTGAGCAGTATATAGTTGTTGGCAAAGGCAATGTTCAAATAACCTCTGGAAGGAAAACTCTTTTTTTCCTCAATGCATACTATGTTTTGAGCATGGAGCTCAACTTGCTCTTAGTGAGTTAGATTATGTGATACTCTCCCAAGTTGGACATCATTTTTAGCACACACAAGTGCCATATTTTTTAGAAGGAGCCCAAGAAAACCATAGCAATTGGCATAAAAGGTCATGGTTTGTATTGAATTGTTGACATTGGAGAGTTTCAGGAGCATGCATTGGCTACAAAGAGATCACCTTTTATCAATACTCTTTGGCATCAACGCTATGTGCATCTCAACCTTTCTTATCTCTCTCAGTTGGCTTGAGAGAATATGGTTGAAGGTTTACCTGAAACCCAACAATAGATATAGGGTGTTTGTAGAGCTTGCCAAGCAGGGAAGCATCATAGATCTCCATTTTTAGAAGAAAAGGCTTGGAGAGCATAGATGGTCCTTTAGCTGGTTCATGCAGATGTGTGTGGACCAATGAATGCTGCATCGATCACTGTTGCTGTGTATTTTCTCTTGTTTGTAGATGATTATAGTAGGAAAATGTGGGTGTTTTTCCTAAAAGAAAAATCAGAAGTGTTTAAAGGATTTTAGAAGTTCAAGTCCTTAGTAGAAAAAGAGTCAGGATGTGCAATCATAGCTCTTAGGTTTGATAGTGGGGTGAATTCTATTCCAACAAATTCACTGCTTCTGTGCTCAACACAATATTAAACGCAAATTCACAACACTCTATGCCCCTCAGCAGAATGGTGTAGTTGAGAGGAAGAACCATACTATTATGGAGATGGCTTGATGCATGTTGGAGAACTAGAGTGTTCCCAAGAAGTTTTGGGCAAAGGCAGTTTGCACTGTAGTGTACCTTCTTAATAGTTCTCCGACATAGGTAGTGAAGGAGAAGACCCTAGAGGAAGCATGGTCTGGGAGGAAACCAAGAATCAACCACCTTAAGGTTTTTAGTTCTACTATGTATGTTTGGATTACAGATTGCAAGAGAACCAAACTTGACTCCAAGAGTCAAAAGTTGATGATCACAAGATACAATGACAATCATAAAACCTACAGGCTGATTGATGTGGTCACTGATTGTTTGACATTGAACAGGGATGTGGTGATTGATGAAGTTGGGCCTTTTTAACTCTCTCCTAACAACAAGAGTTCTGTAGATCAGCCTTTGAAGGCTAAAGACTTAGGTGTCCAACTTCCATTAGCTATACTTGAAGAGGGGGATTCTGATCTTTTTGAACATGTAGAATCTCCTAGATAGGTACTAGTACCTGTACCAATTGAATTTCTTTAGAAGAACTTGGATCAACATCTAGATGATATAGTACTAGGCGGCCCAAGTCATGATGATTAGGCTGATTTGGAAGGAGGGTTCTACAAAGAGACCTAAGTGGTGGGAAAAACTCATTGGTCAGGTTTGGGATGATGAAATGATTGAGGGTCGATCTTTTAGAGACAAGAGCATGCATAACACAATTAACTTTGCTCTTATGGCTAACATTCGGGGTGCTTATGAACCTCAAGATTTTTTGTAGAGGCAAAAGGTAAACTTGATTGGGAAAAGGCCATGGCTACCAAACATTAGAGTCTTATGGAAAAATAAGACTTGGATTCCTTCAAATCTTCCACTAGGGAAGATGTAATAACCCGCCTTGATCTGGGTTATTTGAATTTCACCAACAATACAGATAATAAATATTTTTTGCAAAATGACAGTTCTAAACAGATGCAAGAGATAAATAACTAGACTTAATTAATGATTCAAAGGTTACATATGATTTATACCCGGAACGTGCCAGGTAGGGCTTGTGCAACTGTCGAAAGTGATCTCTATCTTATTCTAATCTCCTGATATAAATTGAAAATGCTGAATGAAACTTCAAAGTAAATCCGTGAATGCTCAAATGATGATCTTTGTGTGAAACCATCCAAACAAGAGACCTTGGGTGATCTTCCACACTTGTAGACTCTGTCCTAATCGAGGGTTTTCATCCTTAGATCAGCTTGGGACTCCATACCTGCAAACCCTTGTTGCTCAGCTTTCTGTTTGTGTATAATAAACTTGGATCCATGTAACAATGCATAGGCATCTTATTTATAGATTTTGAGAGCCTAAATCAAAAATTCATGTTGACTTTAGATATTTTTCCTATGAGTTGTCATCCTTGTCCTCTATAGATA